>PVIU01005019.1:0-118917 GCA_004026605.1 Ondatra zibethicus
GGTAGGAAGCAGGTGAGGTGGAACCTCTTCAGCCACTTCAGCAGGAGGGAGTCAAGAGTGAGCGGATCTCTCTCTGTGCATGTGTTTCTGGAGTCCTCGAAGCAAAAGATGGGCTGTTCTGTGACTGTCTACATTACAGAGTAGATACACGGGCAGGATAACATCGTTGGCATGAGATTCTGTTTCACAGCCTACAATCACAACATATAGTTTGCTTGTCTCTGGGATGGCCCACTTAGCAGTTTCATGGTTTGAGCTGCAGTTGACTGTGAACTACTGAAACAGTATAAAACAAACCCACAGTCTAGGAGGCAGGGGCTGCATTGTGTGTGGGGGTTAAAATAAGACACCATGTTCTAATGGATGCTAGTAAGTTTTCACTCTGTCCTAAAGATATTGGGTGACTTTGGGGATGGGTATTTTAGAAAGTTCACTGGGGAGAGTGAAGGTTGTCAGTTAGGATGCCAGTTTGGGGGCCATCGTGCCTCTCCCTCTTCAATAACATGACTTCCAGCTCTCCTGGGCACTAGACAACCAGAGAGTCCAGTTATCTTCAGTCATTGCAAGTTGTCACACACACGTACACACATACACACACACACACACACCACCACCACAACAACAACAACAACACAGATTGGGTAACAATCCACAAAAGCCATTTTCTCAAAGCTCTGGGGTGTGTGTGGGGGGTAAGGTCAAAGTGCCACTGACTGTGTTTCTAGGGAAGGCCTCTCCCTGGGCTATTGGTTGTGTTTCTAGGGAGGGCTTCTCCCTACACTCTAGACAACTGCTGTCTGACTGTGTCCTCAGGGCACGCGGAGGACTCTAACTTCGTTTTCTTAGACCTGCTGTTGGAGAGATGCCTCAGTGGTTAGGAGCTTGTGTTACTCTTTCAGAGGATCCAGACTTGGTTCCCAGAACCCACATGGTGGCTCAAACATCTGTAACTCCAGTTTCTAGATATTCTGACACTCTCTTCTGGAACCCATGGACACTGAAAGCATGTGGTGCACAGACACACATGTAGGCATGATATCCACCTGTAGATGGATATTTCTCTACAACCTGCTAGTTCCCAAATAACCACTCAGAGGCAGAATATGAATTATAAATTCTCGACCAATAGCTCAGGCTTATTACTAACTAGCTCTTACATTTAAATTGACCCATTTCTATTAATCTATGTATTCTCACATGCCTTCTGGCTTTACCTGTCCTCTGGCATGTCCTGCTTCCTGGGATGCTGGCTCATGTTTCTCCTGACTCTGCCATCTCATTCCTATCATTCTTAGTTTGGTTTTCCTTCCTAACTTTCTATCTAGTTACTGGCCTGTCAGCTTTTTATTAACCAATGAGAGAAATACATATTCATAGTATAGAAAAGGATTGTTCCACAGCATTTCCTTCTTTTTGTCTAATTAAAAAGGAAGGTTTTTACCTTAATATAATAAAACTATAACATCAAAAACAGTTATTAAGAATTACAGTAGCAATATCTATCCATTTACTTTTGGCAAAATTTGAGAAAATACTTAGTTATCGATCTTATCTTGGTGACTATAAAGTTTTATATCTAATTTACTTTTGATTATAGCTAAGAAAAACTATAATTGTAACTATTTAGTCTTCAACTCCATCAAAGAGCCCAAAAGGGTGAAATGTTACTTAATGATGGGACACCAGGCTGCCTGGACAGTCACCCAAAGTTTTTTTGTAATGTTGGGGCATCCAGCTCTGGTCTACAGGCCTACCATATCTGACAGACTTTCCTGTGAAGCAGGGAATTTTGAAGGACTTCCCTACCTTGTCTTGGCAAAATTTGGCAGTTACTTTTCTTGAGTCCTGGTGGTCCAGTTTGGATAGTAACTGTCAGAAATTGAGGCAAGGGCAGTTTCTTTGCCCACATGGTTAGCTTTGCCATAAAGAAAACAAGCTCCATGTTAAGTTTCTTTGATGCCCATTATCTTCTCTAAGTATATTGATGTTGCCAGAAGCAGATGTGTCTCACTGTCATAAAAAGCCTTAGCTCTTAAAACATTTAAAATGTTATATTCTGTAGATCTTTGAAGTGTTTGAAGATTGCCTATCTATCTGAAATATATCTCTGTATGACCTTAGAAACCTAGTATGACTATAATCTTGCTATTATAGATGACTACTGATCTGTATTTTAAAATTTACATTTTAAAATGAGTTATATAGGCACAATATCCTAAACAAGAATAGAAACATACATATAGCACAACAGAAATAACCTCAAATTTGTATCAATATATATAAATTCACACCACTGTAAAATATTTGAGACTAGCAGTTGTTTTTTTTGTTTATAAATAGATTCAATAATCTACCCTTTTATCCTATTTCTAAATCCCATCTTTTTCATTATAGAACAAGATCCTTGAATTTAATCTCCTTCATTCAGCCTTCTTCCTGACCATTACCAATATCCTTAAATGATAATAAATATCCATAACCCATTTTTTTGTGTGATTGTGGGCATAGTTCTCTTGACTGCTTCCTGCTTATTGGGGGTGCTGGTAATCTTTGAGGTACTGTGAGAAAGTTTAGGATAATGGTCAAGTCTTGGCGGAAGTAGTCTGTGAGGCTGGATCACCTCAGCCAGCAGCCCTGAAGCTGTTCTGGATGCAGAACTTAGAGAGAACTGCAGCAGAAGCACTCTGAAAAGTTGGATCAACTGGTCCATTCATTCCCATCAGAGATTTTTCAGGGTGTCTTCCTCAATCAAACCTGATTTTTTTTTAACCCAGAATGAATCCAGAGTGTCTCATTTCCTGTAGAAACGAAAGCAGAACCTCTTTCCCAAAGTAATATATCTTTTGACTTAATTTTGAAGTCAAGACATTTTTAAAATATATAGGTTGGTTTAATCTATCAGTTTTCATAGTCCAGTGTCTTTTATAGCAGTTATCATTTGTTCATTAACAGTCCAAAAATTCTAAAGGCAACACAGCATACAGTATCCAGAGTCTCTGTGTATTTTCCATCTTTACGTGGCTTATTATATTTTTATTACTCTATTCCTTTTAAAGGACTTTATTTTATTTTTAAATTATTTTTAAACCTAAGACTATATGTATTTTTTTCTCTCTCCCAAGCTTACACATATTTTTTAAACATACTGTGACTTATTTGGAGGCTCTTTTTGTCTAAATCTGTCCTTCCTGCACATCTGTAACCGTTTCTGTTTATATGAGCAAAAAAACTGCTATGTAACTTCAGTCATGGTGTGCTGGTGCTAGCTTCTCCCCCTTGGTTCCCTGAGAGTCTAGTCTCATGGTGGAGGTTTACACTGCCAGCTCTGAAAGTCATGTTTACTGCTCCAACTCTGGGAAGTTTCTAGGCCATGCTGCCACCAAGAAGAGTGCTGCTTGCTGCTCACAAACACCTGTAACATGAGGGCTGGGCTTGTCGGGGTTTAAGTCCTGCCCGGTTCCCACGCCGTTTAGTCCCAGAGAAAATCACACAGAGGTCTCCAGAAGATTATAAACTGATTGGCCCATTAGCTCAGGCTAAGTATTAGTTCTTATAAATTATATTAACCCATTATTCTTATCTATGTTAGCCACGTGGCTCAGTACCTTTTTCAGCGGGGCAGGTCACATCCAGCTCCCTTGCTAGTCCTTCCCAGACCACTAAAGAAGCAGGATGTTACCTGCCCCGCTGAAAAAAGAGAGATATACAGTAAAGAGAGATTCAAAGACAAAGAAAACCTCTAAATGGTTTATAGTGTGTTAAAAATATATGCAGGCTAAAGGTTAAAGTTCTTAAAGTGAAAAAAGAAAGAGAGTAGTTGGGTGTGGTGGTACACACCTTTAATCCCAACACTTGGGAGGCAGAGGTAGATTGACTTCTGTGACTTCAAGGTGTGGTATCACACACCTTTAATCCCAAAGCTTGGGAGGCAGAGGCAGACAGATCTCTGTGAATTCAAGGTGTGGTAGCACACACCTTCAATCCTGGCACTGGGGAGGCAGAGGCAGGCAGATCTCTGTGAGTTTAAGGATAGCCTGGTCTCAGAGGGAGTTCCAGGACAAAGATACACAGAGAATCTGTCTCAAAAAGCCAAAAGTTAAAAGTAAAAATAAAAGAAATAGGGGTTAAAATAAAGCTGCATAGAGATTTTTCTTTTGTTTCCACAGGAAACGAGAGGCTGCGGATTCATTCTGAGTTAAGAAAAATCAGGTTTGATCAAGGAAGACCACCTGAGAAATCTCCAGTAGGAACAGATAGCCCGGATGTCTGAGTTCTACATCCAGAACAAATTCAGGACTGCTGCCTGAGATGATCAAGTCTCACAGGATACTCCAGTCAGGACTTGATCATTACTCTATATTTTCTTTAGGTCCCCATAAGATTATCAGCGCCCCCAACCAGCCAGAAGTAGCCTGGAATACTACGCCCACATTCCCCCCCAAAATGGACTATGGATATTTTCCTTTGTTTTAAAAAAAAGAGGGGGAAGTGGTGCAGAAGAATTGTCTGTATTCTGTCAATCATGATTTAAATAAACTGATTGGCCATTAGCCAGGCAGGAAGTATAGGTGGGAAAACCAGACAGGAAGTAGAGGTGGGGCAATAGGATCAGGAGTATTCTGGGAAGAAGGAAGCTCCCTCGCCAGTCCTTCCCAGACCACCGAAGAAGCAGGATGTGACCTGCCCCGCTGAAAAAGGTACTGAGCCATGTGGCTAACATAGATAAGAATAATGGGTTAATATAATTTATAAGAACTAATACTTAGCCTGAGCTAATGGGCCAATCAGTTTATAATCTTCTGGAGACCTCTGTGTGATTTTCTCTGGGACTAAACGGCTGGGGGACCGGGCAGGACTTAAACCCCGACAAGCCCAGCCCTCATGTTACAAACACCGTATACGTGTTTGGTAGTAGCAGCCCATTTTTGCTGCTAGCACCAAACCAGAAAGCCATCTCTTAAAGAGCCATACATCTGTTCACCATGAACAAACAGAGCACACCCAAGAAAATGCAGCTACCAAGAAGCCAAGCTTGACTCTATTCTTGTGTGTCTAGAATCCTGTTAAGCTTTATTAGGTTTTATGTGGAAATTTTGGCCACACATTAGAATGTCGTATGTAGACAGATATTTCTATCCCACCTGTTAGTTCCCACATAACCACTCAGAGGCTGAATATAAATTATAAATTCTTGACAGATAGCTCAGACTTATTACTAACTAGCTCTTACGGTGTGGGAAATCCTTCTGTATATGTGTTGCTTTTATTGGTTAATGAATAAAGAAGCTGCCTTGGCCTATGAAAGGGCAGAGTAGAGGTAGGTGGGGGGGGGACGACTAAAATGACTGCTTGGAGAAAGAAGGCAGAGTTGAAAGACACCATGTAGCCCTGCTGGAGACAGCCACTGGACAGAACTTTACCTGGTAAACCACAGCCATGTGGTGATACACAGATTAATGGAGATAGGTTAGTTTAGGATATAAGAGTTAGCTTAAGTGACTGGCCAACCAGTGATTTAAATAATATAGTTTCTGTGTGATTATTTCAGGTCTGAGCAGCCAGGCAGGAACCAGCAGCCTCCAATAACACTCTTACATTTAAATTAACCCATTTCTATTAATCTATGTATTGCCACGTGCCCTGTGGCCTTACCTGTCCTCTGTCATGTCTTGCTTTCTGGGAGGCTGGCTCATGTCTCTCCTGACTCTGCCCTCTTCCTTCCCATGTTTCTTAGTTTGGTTGTCCTTCCTAAGTTCATGCCCAGCTACTGGCCTGTCAGCTTTTTATTAACCAATGAGAGTAATGCATATCATAGTGTAGAAAAGGATTGTTCCACAGCACCCACCCATAAACATAAAATAAAAATAAATCTTTTTAGAAACTAAAATTTAAAAGACACTAATCAGGAAGCCCCATCCTCATGAGCTCATCTAACTCTAAAGGTCACCTTTTCCAAGTACATTGGGAGTCGGGGCTTCAGTATACAAATAGAGGACACAATTGTGCCTGTGACCATCTCTATGCCATATGGGTGGGTTCCAAGCACCTGGCTGTCTGGATGCCCTTACACCATTCTACTCTAGGCTGTGGAGTGGATGCCTGGTACTCAGCAGCTGGAGTGGAATCTCCTGTGTGGATCCTTCATGCTAGGAGACAATTCCTCATGAACTGAGTGGAGATTCCAGGTCCAGGGTCTCCAGGCACCTGGGTCTGTGATTCACAGCAGGAAAGATGGGACAGAAAAGGGGACAGGTCGGACATGCCTCCAAGGACACCACCTTATATGCATGTCTTTCTTCTTTCATTTAGATTTCTTTTTTTTTTTAACTCTCTAGTAAGGTATGGCTAACATCAAAAGGTACATTCTTACCATAAACAACTGGACTAGGTTGGGGTTGAGCATATGCCCAGGAAAGCATCACCACCATCAAGGCCACTATCTACCCTCAAAGAGCTTATGTAGATCAGTGGCGGATCACTGACTGAGCACGAGGCCCTGAGTTTGAGCCAAGGACTGTAAGAAAGCAAACCTGTCTCCTCTAAGCAAGAAAGGAGCATTTCTGGACTAAAGGGAGATATTGCATGAGAGCTGTAGAGATGACTCAGTAGTTGAGAGCTCTTGCTGCTCTCCCAGAGGCCTTGGCTGTTTTGTCTTGCAACATGGCAACGCACAACTACCTGTAACTCCAGTTCCAGGAAATCTGGTGCTTTCTTCCGGCTTCTCCAGGCACCAGGCACACATGTGGTACACATACATACACACAGGCAAACACTCATAAATGTAAAATGAAAATAAACAAATCTAATAAATATGTGTGTGTGTGTACATTGTGGTGGTTTGAAAGAGAAACGTCCCCCTAGGCTCTAGTATTTGAATGTTTGGTTCCAGGTTGGGGGTGCTATTTGGACTGGGGGTGTTGCAGGATCTCAAGGAGGTGCAGCTTTGCTGGAGGAAGCACATCACTGGGGGCACATTGAGTTCTTATAGCCTCACACCACTTCCTGTTCAAGCTTGGCTTCCTGTGTGTGGGTACAAATGTGATCTCTCAGTTTTCCTACCTCAGCCAGCTATTGCCAGCCATACCTCCCCATCCATGAAGGAATCTCCCTCAGGAGCTGTAATCCCAGGCAAACTCTTCTGCAAGTGGCTCTGGTCATGGTGTTTATCACAGCAACAGAAAGTGACTGATACACACACACAAATACTTGTACTTACATTACATAATATATTACAGAAGTGCATATTTATATATATACTATAGTTAATCTCAGAGTTCACTCAATTAGAATAGAACCCCTGGGTGACAGAAATAGGAGTGGTACTATAATTTTTGCCTTTTACCTTCTATACTATTGTAGTTAATAATATTTCCTCATGATAAAAATAGTGTTTGTGGGGCTGGAGAGATAGCTCAGTAGTGCAGAGCACTGGCTGCTCTTCCAGAGGTCCTGGATTCAGTTCCAAGCACCCACGTGGCTGCTCTTCCATAACTCCAGTTCCAGGGGATCTAAGGCCCTTGGAGGCCTACTTGGGCAGCAGATACACATGTGGTACACAAACATACATGCAAGAAAAACATTCATACACATAAGACAATAATTAAAAATAGTGGATGTTCTATTTATGTGATTTATTCTCAAAATCAATGTCAATAACCTGGTGTGTGTCCTTCCCCACACTTCATACACCTGTACATCACACACACACACACACACACACACACACACACACACATGACTTGTTGGCATGCCTTTCCTTACACTTCACACACCTGTGCATCACACACACACAGAGGGCGAGCTGATCATTATTGAGTAAAATGAATCCTATTACATTCCTGGCAGACTTTTCTCAATTAGCAGTACATGGTGGAAACCTATCCAAGCAAACTATTGTTTTATTCTTCTTTTAAGTCTTATTTTTTTTCTGTGATGTAAACCTGCCATGTTTTAAACATTCCCCTATAGATGAATTCTCTCTAGCTCTTCAGCCGCAGTAAACACTGCTACATTAAATATCTTGATCTGAGCTTTTGTTTATTTCTTTGGGAGAATCTTATAAGCAGGGCTATTGTTTGAAGGATTATATATATATATATATAATATATATATATACACACACACACACATATACATGTGTGTATTTTTAAAATATATTTTTTCCATATTACTTTCCAAAACCAGGCAGAATTAATTTTATTGTCATCAGTTATCCTTAAAAATCTACCCTTTCTTCCATTCTCTCCAGGAGTAGGTGTGAACATCCTTGAACCCTTGCCAATAGTATGGGTGAGAAGCGCTACCGTGCTGTTATTTTAATTTGCATTTCCCTGAGTGGAGAAGCCCCAGCCATATGTTTATTGGCCATTGGGGTTTACTCTTCTCCGAGCCTATTCATGTCCTGGGAACAGTTTTCTGTCCGATGCTTTGTCTTTTTCTTAACGATTTGCAGGAGCTGGAAATTAACCCTTTGTCTGTCACAGGCACTGAGAACATGTTTGTCTCCAATTTGATGCATGCTTTTTAATGCCGCTTATGGAAATCTACCAGTGTTTAAATTTTATCTAGTGATGGGGCTAGTGAGATGACAAAGGGGTAGAGGAACTTGCTAGCAAGTCTGATGGCCTGAGTTTGGTCCCCAGGACCCCCGTGGTGGGAGCAGACGACCAACTTCCAAAAGTTCTCTCACCTCCATACATGCAAAGTGACACACATGAATGAATGAATGAATAAGTGAGTGAGTGAATGAATGAATTAATTTTAAAATTAAGTTTTATATAATACATTCCCTTCCAATAACAACACAGTACCCGGTCAAGGACTGTGTCCTGTATCATGATGCTAGAACCTGAACAAAACCTTTGAAAGGCTCTATGGGCACCACCCAAAGCAGCAGTAATTAGAGACTAGGCTTGGTAAGAAGTGAAATTCACTGTGTGAGGCTCTCATCCATACACGTTTGTGTTTGGGCAGGCCTCATGTGGGTCTCATGAGCTAAAACATGGATGGAAATCAGTGTTGCAATTCCTCCAGGTCAGAATGGGATCTTCCACAGAAGCTGGAAAGTCAAGGGTGTGGGAACCCCAGGAAGGGGGAGCCATGCAATGGGATGCCAGAATCCGTTTAGAAACTCCACCCAAGCCTCAGGCTGTTTATGAACAATGAATACACTTAAGAAACATCTAGAATCCTAACAAGGACAAAAGTAGTTGAACAGAGAGTTTAGCTATTTGACTACCACAGTTGAAGTTCAGACAAATAAAATAAAAAACTTAAGCGATATAATATTTTTAAATCTTGCATTTTTATGCTAAAATAAAACATATGTTTCAGAAGAACAGAAAAAAATACAGAGTTCCTAAAGCAAATTGCCAACAGTGTCCTGGTCATGCTTCAAAATTATTAGACATATGACAATATGAACCAATATAATCCATATTCAATAGAAAAGATTATCAGTGGAGACCAATCTCAAGGTGACCTACAGCTTGGAATAAAGATAAAAATATTTTAAGGTTGTTGTTATAGCTCTGCTCAAGGACATGAAGGGAAGTATTGAATGATTAAGAAGAAAACATAAGCAAATACATACAAAATGTCATAGTTGTCTTCATTTGTCAACATGAAGCTGGAAAAGGGAACCTCAACCGAAGAGCCGCCCAGAATAGACTGTTCTGTAGCCATGTCTGTGAAGCGTTTTATTAATTGTTTATTTGTTGTGGAATATTACTTTAATAAAGGTGTGTTATTTTTTGTTTGTGCTGCATTTGTTTACCTAGGTAAAGATGTGCTGCTGTTTCACCTTGCCTGCCTAAGGCACCTGATTGGTCTAGTAAAGTACTGAACGACCAATAGCAAGGCAGGAGAGGGTAGGTGGGACTGGTGGGCAGAGAGAATGAATGTGAGAAATCTAGGTCCAAGAGAGAATGAGGGAGATGTCAGCCAGCCAGACACGGAAGAAGCAGGAAAGTAGGACATACAGAATGAAAGAAAGGTAAAAAGCCCCAAGGCAAAACATAGATGAAGAGAAACAGATTAAATTAAATTATAAGAGCTAGTGGGACAAGCAGAGGTTAAAGCCAAGCATTCATAATAAGTTTCCATGTCATGATTTGGGGGCTGGCAGTCCAAAAACCCTGTTATATTAATTAGTATAGAAAGACTCAGTCCACGGTGGGTGGTCCCATCCATAGGTAGGTGGGCTACATAAAATGGGAAGCTGAGCAAGTCAGAGGGAGCAAGCCAGTAAGTGGCGTTCCTCCATGGTCTCTTGTAGACGGAGACTGCACATTTGTTCCCAGCTGATTAGACCCAAAATAATTACACAGAAACTATATTATTTAATACAGTTTGACCAATAGCTTAAGTATATTTATAGCTAGCTCTTATATCTTAAATTAACCCATTTCTATTATTTTATATTTTACCATAAGGCTTGTGGTTTACCAGTAAAGTTCCTGGGTGTTTGTCTCTTTCGGTGGCACCTATATGGTATCTCCCTGACTCCGTCTACTCTCTCTATACATATCTGTTTGGATTTCCTGCCTGGCTTTACTCTGTTAAGCCATTGACTGAAAGCAGCTTTATTCATTAACCAATAAAAGCAGGACATATACAGAAGGACTTTCCACACAATTTCCCCTTTTCTGTTCAAATAAAAATGAAGGTTTTAACTTTAACATAGTAAAATTACATATAACAAAATAGGTATCAAGTAAGAATTACAGTTACATTATTTATATCTACTTTATCTTTTATCATAACTAAGGAAAGCTATAACTATCTATGCTTCAGTTTCATCAAAGACTCCAGAAGGATATAATATTACCTAAGTAAATAGTAAGTGCACTGTAAGCAACTTCCAAAACTCTAGAAATGACAGAGACATCTCACTGCCTGTACAGTCACCCAAAGTTCTTCTGTATCATTGGAGTACCTATCTTCAGTCTACAGGCCCATAATATCTGGCAGACTTTTCCATGAAGCAGGAAATTTCAGAGACACCTATATTGGCAGTTTGTCGGTTACTTTCTTCTGTGTTCTTTAGAATGTCTGGCAGACTCTTTCATGAAGCAGGAACCCTGAAGGACCATCTTACCTTTAGACAAGTTCAGCAGTCATTTTTCTGTGGGTCCTGCATGTCCAGTTCATGCAGCATAACATCAAGCAGTCCAGGCAAGAGCAGTTTCTTGCACAAATGGCTAGCAAACTCCATAAGGAGTCTCTTTGATGCCCATCTTCCTCTTGACGTAATTGATGCTGCCAGGAGCAGATATATCTCATTGTCATGAAAAGTTCTAAGTTCTTAAAACACTTTAAATGCCATATTCTGTAATCTTTGAAAGTTTTGAAGAATACCTATCTAAGTGAAATATATCTCTGTAATCTAGAAAACCTACATAACTACATGCTTGACTCTTATAGATGATTATCTATTAACCCATATTTCTTAATTATACACTACATTTTTAAATGAGCTGCACAAATACAATACTATAATCAAGAGCAGAACATATAGCAAAATTGGCCTTAATCAATAAACCAAGATCCATACCAATGCAAAATATTCATCTCTATAGCATATCCCCCTTTAAATGTAAACAAACATTTATAAACAATCATTTAGGGAATTTGGGTGTAGTTCTTTCTAAACTGCTTCCTGCTTTTGTTGGGCAAAGTATTTTCTTTTTGGGGATTCACAGAGACCTTTCAGGGGGTCTTGGGACATCAGACTACAATAGTCTGGAAGGAATCCACAGGTTCTCATCCTCTGTAGAAACAAAAGTAGAACCTCTTTTCCAAAGAACATATCCTTAGACCCTAATTTTAAACTCAAGATACATTTAAAGTATATACATACATACATACATACATATATATATTGGATTAACTTAGCAGCCTCTACAATGAAATGCCTCTCTGTACTTACCTCATTCACAGTCAAAAATTCAAAGAAAACACAATAATATACATAATCCAGACTCTCTGTGTATATTCCATCTTTACATGACTTTTCCCCCCTTATTCCTTTAATCTATGACAGTCTGTACTCTGTCTCTTTATAGACTTTGTTTTATTTTTTTCCTATGATATTTATTGAGCTCTATATTTTTCTCTGCTCCCCTCCGTGCCTCTCCCCTCCCCCCTTCAACCCTCCCCCAAGGGCCCCATGCTCCCAATTTACTCAGATCTTGTCTTTTTATACTTTCTCCTTCCCATGTAGATTATATCTATGTAAGTCTCTCTTAGTGTCCGTATTGTTGTCTAAGTTCTCTGGGATTGTGGTTTGTAGGCTGATTTCTTTACTTTATGTTTAAAAACCATCTATGAGTGGGTATATATGATAATTGTCTTTCTGTGTCTGGGTTACCTCACTCAAAATAATGTTTTCTAGTTCCATCCATTTTCCTGCAAAATTCAAGCTGTCGTTACTTTTTTCTGCTGTGTAGTGTTCCATAGTGTATATGTACCACATTTTTTAAATCCATTCTTCAATCGAAGGACATTTAGGTTGTTTCCAGTTTCTGGCTATGACAAACAAAGCTGCTATGAACATGGTTGAGCACATGTCCTTGTGGCACGAGTGAACATCTTTTGGATATATACTCAAAAGTGGTATTATTGGGTCTTGAGGAAGATTGTTTCCTAATTTTCTGAGAAATCGCCACACTGATATTCAAAGGGGTTGTACCAGCTTGCATTCCCACCAGCAATGCAGAAGTGTTCCCTTTTCCCCACAATCTCTCCAGCATAAGTTGTCATTAGTGTTTCTGATCTTGGCCATTCTTACAGGTGTAAGACGGAATCTCAGAGTTGTTTTGATTTGCATTTCTCTGATGACTAAGGATGTTGAACATTTCCTTAAGTGTCTTTCAGCCATTTTAGATTCCTCTGTTGAGAGTTCTCTGTTTAGGTCTGTACTCAATTTTTTTTATTGGATTATGTGATCTTTTGGTGTCCAATTTCTTGAGTTCTTTGTATATTTTGGAGGTCAGACCTCTGTCTGATGTGGAGTTGGTGAAGATCTTTTCCCATTCTGTAAGCTGTCATTTTGTCTTGTTGACCGTGTCCTTTGCTTTACAGAAGCTTTTCAGTTTCAGGAGGTCCCATTTATTAATTGTTTCTCTCAGTGTCTGTGCTGCTGGGGTTCTATTTAGGAAGTGGTTCCCTGTGCCAATGCGTTCAAGTGTACTTCCCAGTTTCTCTTCTATATGGTTCAGAGTGGCTGGCTTTATGTTGAGGTCTTTGATCCATTTGGACTTGAGTTTTGTGCATGGTGATAGATATGGATCTATTTTCATTTTTCTACATGTTGATATCCAGTTATGCCAGCACCACTTGTTAAATATGCTTTCTTTTTTCCATTTAATATTTTTTGCTTCTTTATCAAATATCAGGTGTTTGAAGATATGTGGATTGATGTCTGGGTCTTCTATTCAGTTCCATTGGTCCTCCTGTCTGTTCTTATGCCAATACCAGGCTGTTTTCAGTACTATAGCTCTGTAGTAGAGTTTGAAGTCAGGGATTGTGATGCCTCCAGAAGTTCTTTTATTGCCCAGGATTGTTTTGGCTATCCTGGGTTTTTTTGCTTTTCCAAATAAAGTTGAGTACTGTTCTTTCGCAGTCTTTGAAAAATTTTGCTGGGATTTTGATGGGCATTGTGTTGAATCTATAGATTGCTTTTGGTAAGATTGCCATTTTTACTATATTAATTCTGCCTACCCAAGAGCATGGGAGGTCTTTCCACTTTCTGGTATCTTCTTCAATTTCTTTCTTCAAAGATTTAAAGTTCTTGTCATACAAGTCTTTCACTTGTTTGGTTAGAGTTACTCCAAGATATTTTATGCTATTTGTGGCTATTGTGAACGGTGTTGATTCTCTGATTTTGTTTTATTTTTTAAAACCATTTACTTCCTTTTATAACTGTCTATATTCATTTTTCTCTCTCTCTCAAGCCTATGTACATCTATCCAACACCCTGACCCATTTAGAGGTCTTTTCCATCTGTATTTGTCTTTACTGTGTGTGTATCTGTAATTATTTCTGCACTTTTTTTTTAAATGCTAAGTGGGCATAGCTAGGACCAACTCCATGGCACTGCCTGTTGGCTCTGGCCAATCCAACATGGTGGAGGCATGTTCACTGTCTCTGAGAGCCATGCACATTGCCCCTGCTCTAGGGTCACAGTGAATCTGTGTCACCATTAAGCAATTTGTAACATGCTGCTCACATACCCCATTTAAGTGCTCGACCTGAAAGGGCCAGAGCTGTTCAGGCAACTAGAAGGAATCAGGAAGCTGCCATTTCAAAACTGTGTGGTTTTTTTGATGCTACCGCTGAACCAGGAAGACCTCTCTTAAAGAGCCCATTTGAAAAAAAAGCAGCTAAACTTTGTTTGTGTGTGTGTGTGTGTGTGTGTGTGTGTGTGTGTGTGTGTGTGTGTAGAATTCCTTTCCAAGCTCTCTCAGGTTTTATGTGGATTTAGTTGGCACATATTGCTGTACCAATCTGTAGGCAGAGACTGATAAGCCATAGGTCTGGTCTCAGCTACTTTCCTCCTGACCCCGAGTGGGCATTTGAGCAGCTGGATCCAAAGCAGGTGGCAGGCATCAGCCCCAAATGTTTTGGACCATGTTGGGCGCCATTCTGTAGATAGAGACCGCTTGTTCATTCTTGGCCACTCAGACCCAAAATATATTATTTAAGACACTGTTTGGCCAATAGTTTAAGCATATTTCTAGCTAGCTCTTATATCTTAAATTAACTCATTTCCATTATTTTATATTTCACCACAAGGCTCGTGGTTTACCGGTAAAATTCCCAGGTGTCTGTCTCTTTTGGAGGTGGCTACATGGTGTCTCCCTGACTCTGCCTACTCTCTCTCACCATATCTGTTTGGATTTCCTGCCTGGCTTTACTCTGTTAAGCCATTGATCAAAAGCAGCTTTATTCATTAACCAATAAAAGCGACACATATAGAGAAGGACTTCCCACACCAGTCTCTGCTTCAGCGTCTATCTCTAATTCCTGCCTGTGTCACTCCTATTTGGGTTTAAATGTGTGCTACGAGGTAAGGATCCAAATCCATTTTCTTACAAAAAGATAGCTGCCTTTTCATTTTTTATCATATTTGGTTTTTGACAATTTCATGCCTGTGAATAATGCATTCTGATGGTGCTCTTCCCCAATCCTCTCGTCTCTCTTCTGTTCCCATCCCCACCACATTTCCCAGCTTCATGGCTTTGATTTTGTTTTGTGACCCGCTCAGTTTAATCAGGACCATTTCCATAAGCATTGGATGTGAGTTATCCATTAAACATGGTGGGGTCCTCAGTGGATAAGCAACTGAAAGCAATGACTCCCCCTCACCAGTCTTTCCCTAGTAAACAGTTCAGCAGTGAGGGGCAAGGCGTCATGAGCTCCTCCTGCACCCCTGCTTGACTGCTGACACGCAGACCTTCGGGCATCCACAGCTGCTGTGTGTTCCCAGAGCCTGGCATGTCACAGCCGTTCTTCCTGCCATTTGACTTTTATATTCTTTCCACCCTGTTTCCTGAAATGTTCCTTGAGTCTTGGAGAAGACGGTATAAACATCTTGCTGAGGAATAGGTACTCATCTGCCATTTATTCTGAGATAGCTGCTTTTTGCTAGCGTAATTTGTTAATTAGCTTATTTTCTTATGAAGATAAAAAACTATCTGTGTATTGAACTGTGATATATGTCTGTGTGTATACACGTACTTGTGTGTGTGTATACATTTCTGGTGGTCACTTAGTTTTGTTTGGAACTTTTCTGAAATCCAATAAGCCTCTGCTAATACTGTATTATGCTTTCGGGGCTTGTAAGTGTGTTGTAGAAGACAGAGAGATGGTTAAATGCACTCAGTGCTTTTGCAGAAGATGGGGGTTCAGTGCCCAGCACATGGCGACTCACAACTGCCTCTAATTCCAGCTTCAGGTAACATTCTCTGACCTCCATGGGCACTGCACACACATGGTAGGTACACTTACATACAGGAAAAGCTCATACACCCAACATAAAAGTAAATAAATCTTAAAAAAAGAAATTCTACTTCTGCATTTTAAAAAAGGATCATTTTAATATGTGATAGGCAAAGTAAAACCATTGAAAGCACCTCTCCGTATTCACATTCCTTTAAATGCATATTCTTGGCGATTCTTATACATTTATTCACTTACAATAACTTTATGATCACTTGATCTAATTAAAAATGTTGGACATGCAAGTAATTCCAGTGCTTGAGAGGTTGTGACTAGAGGCTTACAAGCTAAGGCTAGCCTGAACTGCACAGAGGGCTGATGTGGGAAGTCTTTCTGTATATGTGTTGCTTTTATTGGTTAGTGAATAAAGAATCTCCTTGGGTCTATGACAGGGCAGAATAGAGCTAGGTAGGAAAACTAAACTGAATACTGGTAGTAAGAAGATCGGAGTCAGGGGAAGCCATGTAGCCACCGGAAGAGATAGACGCTGGAACTTTGGTTTTTCGAGACAGGGTTTCTCTGTGGCTTTGGAGCCTGTCCTGGAACTCGCTCTGTAGACCAGGCTGGCCTCAAACTCACAGAGATCCGCTTGCCTCTGCCTCCCGAGTGCTGGGATTAAAGGCGTGCGCCACCACCGCCTGGCAAGACCCTGTCTTAAAAGACCAAAAACAAGGGAGGGAGAGAGAGGGGGAGCACTGTAGTTGGAATTACATTCAATTTATATGTTATGTTGTGTTGGTAGCATTGACTTCTCTTCGTGAGGTGTGTGTGTGTCTATATAAGTTCGTGTACACGTGGAGACCAGAGAGTGACTTCAAATGTCGTTCCTCAGGAGCCATCTACCTGGGATTTTTTGAGACAAAGTCTGTCACTGTCCTGGAACTCACCAAGCAAGGTAGGCTTACACAACCTGGGGAACCCCCTGTCTCCGCTTCCCTGGAGCTAAGATGGCTAGCTGACACCGCCACACCTGATTCTTCCAAGCAGCTTCCAGAGTTTGAACTCAGTGAGTAGGGAGTGCTCGCCGGATTGTGCCATCTCCCCAGCTCAGAACTGAGGTGCATATAAGCAAGGACCCATCCAGATGTATAGTACCTACTTCCAAATCCTTCACACTGTATATTTAAAAACTTAAATATATTTTCATAACTCAATGGAAATTGAGGTGAAGTTGAGAATACTTTGCGCATTTCTGTAGTCTAGCATTTGTTGGAATAATTTAGCACAATTCTTGCCTCAACCAAAGTCGTCTGTGTCTTGCGCTTGGTGGCAGTTTCGTGCTAGTTCATTTCATTGTCAATATCCTTTGTCGAAATATCTTACTTCAAAAAAGTGAAAGTCAGGCAAGACGACACATGCCTTTAACCCAGCACTGGGAACTAGAGGTAGGTGGCTTTCTGTAAGTTTGAGATCAGTCAGGGATACATTTTTAAAAAATTATTTTAAAAAAAGATTTATTTATTTATTATGTATACAACATTCTGCCTCCATGTATGCCTGCATGCCAGAAGAGGGTGACAGATCTCATTACAGACGGTTGTGAGCCACCATGTGGTGGCTGGGAATTGAACTCAGGACCTCTGGAAGAGCAGAGCCATCTCTGAGCCATCTCTCTAGCCCCCGGATACTTTTTATTTTAAAAGTCACAAAGGCTAATTTATGCACATCTCTCTAGCCCCCGGATACTTTTTATTTTAAAGGTCAAAAAGGCTAATTTATGCACATCTAAAGTTTTTCAGACAATCCATAAATCTATAAAGAATAAAATAAATAATGCCTGGAATTCTCTACCACTTTTTTTGTGTGTTTAATTACAGAATATTTCCCCATTTTCTGTGTGCACAGACATGCACTCAAATCTGCACACATGCATACTTTGCACACATAAATTTATGTGTACTTGCATCATCTAATGTACATAACTCAGATATTTATATGTATCTTACATATATACATACATGCATACAAACCCAGATGGGCTGACACTAATAAGAATGGATTTTTAACTACATCACGAGCATCTTTTTTCTTAATACACATCACCATCATTTTTAGAAAAATATATAGATTCTTTTGTAGAGGTGCAAAGAATTTACTTAACAAATTCACTTTTTGTTTGTTCTGAGACAGGGTATCTCTATGTGGCCCTGGCTGTCCTGGAACTTGTTATGTACAACATGGTGGCCTTGATTTTGATGTGACTGATTCTGTTCTATGAGTGCCAGGCTACAGGCACATGCCACCACAATCGGCCTGCGCCACTTGTTAAATGTGCCTTACACACCTCTCCTGTTCCCCATCAGCTATTCACTCTCTTTCTATACTCTTGGAACACAAATTCTTTATTTAAATGTTTCGTGTTTTATACTTAGCCTGGTGTGGTCTGTTTAAGACACATCGGCCTGGCCTCGGCTCCATGATGACCTTCCTGTCTGTCTAATGCTTTGTTCTTTGGTTGTTCACTTGCTGATCAGCTGGGATGGATGTGGTGTGAGCTGGGAATTAAGAAACTCTTGTTTCACATGGACATCTGGTTGACCCAGCACCAATTCCAGAGGACCTGATTTTGGTTCCCAGCACCACGTCAGGCGGCTTCACAACCACATTTGACTCTAGCTCCGGGGGATCTGGTATCCTTTTATTGTCTCCACAGGTAGCCCCTTTATACATGATACACACACACACACACACACACACACACACACACACACACACACAGACCCATAGCCAGTAAGCCAGCCACAGACACACACAGATGACAGACAGAGACAGGGAGACACACAGACAGAGAGACAGACACACACAGAGATATATACACAGACATACACAAAGACGCAGGCACACACACACAGATACACATGCACACAGACATACACAGATGACAGACACACACACAGATGAAAGACACACAGGCAGACATAAAGATAAAGACAGTCACAGAGACACACATAGAGACTCTCAGACAGACAGACACACAGACATTGACACACAGACACACAAACACACAGAGATAGACAGATACACATGGACAGACATACGTGTACACACACAGACACACATGCGTGCACACACACACTTTTTCACTGGCTGTGCTGTTCTTGTTACAGGCAAGAACATGAACTGGGAAGGTAGAATGTTGCCTTGCACGCACATAACTCTGGGTTCAATCCCCGGCACTACAAAGTCGAAACAAAATGAAACTCTGTCCAAAGCATTAACACAACAGAGCTAGTGAGGCAGTTCCTGGGGACCCTCAATCTCCATACCCGCACGCAAAGCCAGGCATGGTGGCACACAGTCTCAATCCCAGCACCGAGGAGGCAGAACCTTAGGGCTCCCTGGCCAAGCAGCCTAGCCTAATCGGGAGGCCTAGGTGCCTGAGAGAGACCCTCTTGAAACAGTGATGTGGATAACTCCTGAGGAACACACCAGAGCTGAATGCTGTCCCTGCCTCCGCCCCACCACACAGGTAAAGAAATCACACCCTGTGAGTGGGTCTGATCCCAGGCGTCCTCTGGCCTGACTGGTTGGGTTGTCCTCGTGGCCAAAGTGCTCTCACTGCTGTAGCATTAGTACAACTCTTGCTGTTCAAGTTTTATTCCTCTTCTTCAAATTCTTCTCCTCCATTCTCGGTCACTGGCCTCCTGCTAGACTTCCGTGTTTGGGGTGTGCTTTCCAACCCCAGGGCCTTTGCAAGTGTCCCCTCTGCTGAGACTCCCTGACTTTCTAGCTTCTTATGCTTCATGGTCCACCTCCGTGGTCACTTCCTCGGAGAAGCCTCCTCGGACCTTCTTGGCTAATGGCTCCAGGGAAGCACGCCACGCTAGCTCAACTTCCATTTGCAACATGGCTTACAATTGATTTTGCATTTCGCCCTGTGAGTATCTGATCACATCTCATCTACTGGGCTCCACAGCGGGGAGGGCCATGGTGGTTTTCTTTATTGATGTAACCCCAGGGCTCAGCACAACCAGGCACACCATCCAAGTTGTTGCGTAAGTGAAGAAAAGGGTCCCTTGTTTATGGTGATCCACATATACCTGTCCGTGTGTGCCCTTGCTTGCTTGTGTCTGAGCAGAATGTTCAGTGTGCTGTTCTGATGGGAATGGCAGCACACTGCCCTTGTGGCAGGAGCCCGGCAGAGACAGGCCTTGCTCTACCTCCCATCCCCCTGCGCCATGCATACCTGCTGCCCTTTCCTCTCCAAGTGCCGAGGAAGATGCAGGTCTCCAGCTGCCTCTGCTCTGCTGCCCTTGTGCAGTTGTCTGCCAGTTGTGCCCGCCGATTACTGTGAATGCCACCATCTGGTACGCCACGTGGACATCATAATCTTTTCTTAATTACATTAGCAGCGCAATCAGTTACTGCATTACAAGGCCGGCGATGAGCTTTTAAATCTTGGTGGAAATCATAAATAATTGCACTAAGTACCAGGCGCCAGATGTGTGTGCCAACTTTGGTTGCACTAGATAAATAGTAACCTTACCAGAGTGTTAGACAGCAGGCGGTCCGGCCGGCCACAGGGCCACACCACACCTGGGCCTCCACTGCAGCAAGGCGCCATCAGCCACTCACCCTAAGACATGCTGTGGAAGGAGGCAGAAGCCTGGGAGAGTGGGTGCAGCGAGATAAGCTGATTCTTAGGGCCAGAGCCAGGCTGCGTGAGGATGCAATGTTGAGAGAGACAAAGAGAAAATGAAGAGGGTGGATAAGGAGGGAGGGCAGGAGGGAGAGAGAGAGAGAGAACTGGAGGAGAAGGAATGGCCACAAGCATCACTGAATGGAAGGCAGGGCCACATAAACGCAGCCTCAGAAATCCCAGGAGAGCAGGGGGCTGGAAGACACAGGGAGGCCTTGTTTCAGCTGGACTCCTGAACACCAGCTCAGCTGCTGGAGCAAGAGCCATGTGACCACAGAGTGGGTGTGTGTGTGAAGCTGTGGCCATGCCCAATGGATTTCCGAGAGAAGAGTTCTCTCCTTTCCTCTCCTTGAGTCTAAGAGGGAGGGAGGTATCATAGAAGGCCCAGAAGCAACAGTTTCCTTTTGCAAAGGTCATGGCAGAAGCTTCTAGTGATGGGAGGAAGCTCAGGGCTAGGGGAAGTCTCTTGGGGGGGAGTGTGTGTGTGTGTGTGTGTGTGTGTGTGTGTGTATCTGAGACAACCTGATAAGTTAGTGATCCAGGTCAAACATTCCAGAGGATAAAAATGGCATGCGGGAATGCATAGAGACAGAGAGAGATAGAAACAGGGAAAGAGAGAGACACAGAGAGTGGGGAAAGATGGATGGAAGTAGCTGATTGAAGGTGTGTCCTCTCACTTGTGACGTGTCACTCAGATGGACTTTAACAGAGCTTAAAAATGCCAAGCCAGGAGAAGAGAACAGGAGGGGTGGCCCAGAGGAGCAGATGTGAACCCCATGCTGGAAGCAGGTGCAGGATGGCACCTGGTTTGCAGAGCAGACAAAGCTGGGTCCTCAGCCTGTGCAGGAACGTAGCCAGCCCCATGCAGCCAGGGGAGGCCCAGGGAAGGGGCCGTGTGTGGTCACAGGGGTGGAGGGACTAATGGGGGAGACAGGGGACAGCTTTCTGCAACCAGAGGCCATCCACACTTTCTACCAAGGCAGTGCCTCTGAGAGGGGGGCTGACAGAGCCTCTGGGCTTGGTATGTCAACTGAGGAAAAGGAGCGACCGGATGACCCTGGGAGATCTTGCTGTGAGAGCTACAATTCGAGAGGCCCGTCTGTCTTTCTCCCCCACATGGCCCCCAGCGCACACGGCTCCCAGCGCTGGCTCCTAGACTGAGCGGAGTCCCCACATCCTTTCTTACTCCAGGGCAGCATGTGGGGAACCATGTTCTGAGAAATCCACTTGCAGAGATGATTACAACACCCTCCGGTGACAGGAGCCGCTTGCTGATTCCTCTTGGGTGCACCCAGAGCGTCCTATCCACAGCGTCAGGCCACACTTGAATGTGAATGACAGCACGGCACTGTCAGGTATTGTGAGAAACTGTATGACGAAAGACAGAGATCAAGCATTTAGGTAAATATAAAGAGGCAGCAGGGAGGGAAAAGAGATGAGGCTAACATAAGCTCACACGATTAGCGTCCTGTAAACGATGAGACAAAGCAAGGTGCTATAAAATAAGGTTAAAATGACTTAGAAGGCAAGATCTAGAGACCATGGACAGGTTGAAAGGCAAAGAGGACCCAGAAGGGTTGAGTGCTCAGGGAGACTGAGGCAGGAGGATTGTTGTGAGTTCCAGGACAGCTTGGGCTAGAGTAAGATCTTGTCTCAAAAACAAAAACAAAAAAAGAGGGAGAGAATTAACAATGGCAATCAATGCTGTAGGAAAAACAAAGACTGAACAGATAGGGCATCCGCAAATAAATAATATAAGATTTCCCCACAATGAAGAATTTGAATTTCTTGAGTGGAAATGAAAATACTGGTGTAGGGAAAGCAGACCCCACTCAGGAATGTCGCTGTGGAATTTCAGAGCTGGTGAAGGGAAAGCAGACCCCACTCATGACGCTGTGGAATTTCAGAGCTCCAGAGTGTCAACAATAAAGAGAACGCCCGCAGAACTTCTACAAGGGACAGTGTGACCACAAGTAATTGGGAAGCACAGTACTGCGGTATAGTGAGAAGACTAGGAGCTGGAAGATGTGAAGGAATGACAAAATTCCTAGAGGAAAAGGATTTCCAGTTAAGAATTTCGAGTCTCCTCCAGTTGACTGTGAGCAAGAAAGAGCACAGTTTAAGCCATGCAATTCACAAGTAAAGTTGCAGGGCTGGGAGACAGCTCATGCTTCAGAGTGTGCACTGTTCTTGCAGAAGACTCAGGTCACGAGGTCGGGAGGTCATGTCACCTGTCACTCCAGCTTCAGGGGATTTGATGCTCTCTCTGGCCTCTGGGGGCATCTGCACAAATGTAACATACATATATGCACACACAGTAAGTAAGGTGGCAGGGTGGGGGGAACCAAGAAGAAAAGAAAAGAAAAGCATTGGATTCAGAAAATAAGATTCAATGGAAAGGCAAAGGAAAGTCTGGAGCAGGAAAAGCAAAGCAATGATTAACTATGAACAAAACAAAAGCTATGAAGAAAAGAATTCACTCGGGGCTGGAGAGATGGCTCAGAGGTTAAGAGCATTGCCTGCTCTTCCAAAGGTCCTGAGTTCAATTCCCAGCAACCACATGGTGGCTCACAACCATCTGTAATGGGGTCTGGTGCCCTCTTCTGGCCTGCAGACATACATACAGACAGAATATTGTATACATAATAAATATTTTAAAAAAAGAAGAATTCACTCATGCCAGACATGGTGGCGCACACCTTTAATCCCAGCACTAGAGAGAAAGAGGCAAGTGGATCTCTGTGAGAACCAAGACCAGCCTGGTCTACAGAGCCAGTTCCGGGACAGCTGGGGCTACACAGAGAAACCCTGTCTCAGAAATAGATAGATAGATAGATAGATAGATAGATAGATAGATAGATAGATAGATAGATAGATAGATAGATAGATAAAATGTACTCATAGTACACTTCATGGCTCAGCCACAGCCAATATCTTCATAATCTTATCTGTGTAAATACTGAATATTCAGTTAACAAAAATGGTGAGAGAACTGAGTTGTTAGATGCAAGGAGAGGAAATATGTGTGTGTGTGTGTGTGTGTGTGTGTGTGTGTGTGTGTGTGTGTGTAAGAAAGCTGAAGTCTCGTCTTCCCTACTAGGAAGACACTAGGCAGATACTTCCTTCTACAATGTGGAGCTGGTAGGGTAAACACTTATTCTGACGCACGAAGATACATGGAAGAAGAGCCCCTGATGCGGAAACTGGCTGTATCCATGCGCTTTCCACCACGTGACGAAATCCCACGCTAACACTTTTATTTAACTCGCAGCTCTGATGGTTCAAGCTTAAGCTCAAACAAATGTATTTCCCTTTGGGGCTTGAGTGTTGGATCCTTGAGTGTAAAACCATCCACAGCAGGAGCAAGGGAGGAGAAAGAGAACGGACCCATGTGGGTTGT
Organism: Ondatra zibethicus; assembly: GCA_004026605.1. Classification (NCBI taxonomy): domain Eukaryota; kingdom Metazoa; phylum Chordata; class Mammalia; order Rodentia; family Cricetidae; genus Ondatra; species Ondatra zibethicus. Next base: position 24,042 of record PVIU01005019.1, read on the forward strand.
CACGACCTCCTTCAAGGGTTTGCTCACAGTAACTTAAAGACCTTCCACGAGGTCCTACCCCATAAAGGCCTGTTTACCTTCTGCCCTGAGGATCAAGACCTTTGGAGGGCATTCATCAAACCACAGCCAAGCTCTCATGGAGGGGCACTGGGAGTGTGGCAGGCAGGACGCGTTTTGTCATATGACGTTGTGCTGTTTGACTCTAAACACATGTGCATTCGTTGATAGATGTTTAAGAGTTCAAGCTGGTGATGTTGCTCAGTGGTAAAAACACTTGTCTGATGCATGAGAGGCCCCGGTGGCAATGTGGAGGTGGGGAAGAAAAAAACCAGAAATGTGATCGTACCCCAAGAGCGCAAGGAACAGTTTTTATGTGGGTCCCTTTCCACCTTTCCTTTCTGGCTGGGTCATCAGCAGGGTCAGGGGCAGTCTTACACGTCACCAGGTCGTGTGGCTCCCCCTGCCCCCATCGGTCTGTTTCTTAATGAAGACATGTGTGGGTGGTTTCTTCTCTGCCCTTTACTATTTAGTTTAAAGTTGATCAGACGCAGGCTCCTGCCACATCTACAGGTAAGCATGGCTGTGTTTCTGCTCTAAACTTTTAGTCTGGGTTGGGGAGGGAAGCTGGATTCAGGCGGGAGCAGGGACCTGTGTTTCCATTCAGCTGTAGTTGGGCCAGAGCTGACTGAAGGCACTTTTCAAATGGGCCCTTGTTATTGTTATTATTATTACTATTTCATTTCTCACAGTCCGTGACAAACAAAGAACTTGGACGGCCCTCCAGGTCTAAACCTTTGCAGACAGTGAAGCAGAGGGCCCGGACTTGGCTTTTTGTTTCTATGTACAATTGAATTCATTCTGCTTTCCTCCCTCCCCTCCTCACCCCCATTTGAGGGATTGTTAGGATTATGTTGATGGTAGGATTATTCTTTAGCATTTCCTATATTAAAAAATCTAATAAATGGTATTTTTTTAAAAAAGCAATATATAACCAAAAGCTATTAGAAATACCAAGATGAATCTGGCAAAATCACTGTCTTAATGAGATACCTTAACATTATTACATTGTTTAGTCTTTGTCAAATCAAGTAGGCAAAAAAGAAATGAAAACATGGAAGAGATGAGTAATTCCATTAATAGGGTTGTTTACTAGGTGTTTCCGTGCCGTCGCCTACATAGAACACACAGTCTTACCCTGTTCAGTTCAGCCCTTAAGAACATTAATCCTTTTTCTAGCTCACAAAAACTATTTTTCTCCCTTTAAAAAGCTGGAAAGTTTAAGCTTGCCATAGGCGAGAAGAGGGTAGGTCTGTGTCAACGCCACTGTGAAGTATCTGGGACCATGGATGCAAAAAATAGGCCTTCCATACCTGTTTGTTCCCGTCCAAAAGGTACACTTTTTTTATTAGAATGAAATGAAATAAAGCATCTTTATTGTCAACTTGATGAGGTTTTAAATCACCATGGATTCAAATCTCTGGGTGTGTCTGTGAAGCCTTACCCAGATTAGGTTGGGGCTGGATGGATCCGACCAAAGCGTTGGATCCGGGCTGTGATTCCTTGACTGAATATCAGGGAGAAAGTGAACTGAGCACCAGCATCCATTACTCTCTGCCTCCTGACTGCAGACACACATGGCCGGCTGCTTCACACTCCTCTTGACTGCAGACACACGTGGCCAGCTGCTTCACACTCCTCCTGACTGCAGACACATGTGGCCGGCTGCTTCATACGCCTCCTGACTGCAGACACATGTGGCCGGCCACTTCACACTCCTCCTGACTGCAGACACATGTGGCCAGCTGCTTCACACGCCTCCTGACTGCAGACACATGTGGGCGGCCGCTTCACACTGCTGCTGCATGCCTTCTAGTCATGGTAGGCCTTACTCTCAAGCTACAAACCAACATAAATCCTTCTTTTCTTTCTTTCTTTTTAATTTTTATTTATTTGTTTGTTTGGTTGGTTGTTTTGCTTTTTTGTGAGACAGGGTTTCTCTGTAGCTTTGGAGCCTGTCCTGGAACTAGCTATTGTTGACTAGGCTGGCCTCGAACTCACAGAGATCCACCTGCCTCGGCATCCCGAGTGCTGGGATTAAAGGCGTGCACCACAGCCCAGCTAAACCCTCTTTTTCTTAAATTGCTTAGATAACTTGTTGCAGCAGTGAGAAAATTAACAAATACAACATACTATTACAAAGTTTAAGCCAAGAGTATAAAAGTGTTTGGGAAATGCAGCCAGTTCACCCCCAATATTTAAAGCCAATGTAGCATTTTACAGCTTTGTGGAGTTTCTCACAGAATTCTACAAGTTGTTCCAGAATTAACACAGACACAGATGATACAGACAGATGAAATGAGGAAGAGGAGCTGTTTAAATTTCTTCTTAGCATTTTTTGGGGGTTAGAAATATGGGTGAACAGCTAGAGCACGGGGTGCTCTTCCAGGGGACCCAGGTTCAATTCATAGCACCCGCATGGCAGCTCACCACCTTCCTTCACTCAGTTTCAGGGGGTCTGGTGCTTTTTCCGGGCCCCCAGAGCATCACACACATGTGATGCACAGACATGCAAGCTGGCAAAACACCCACACACATAAAATAATAGACACGTCTTAATTAAGATTTTTATTATGTATATTTATTTACTGTGCGGGTATGAACATATGTGTGGATGGCAAACACGAGAAAGTCAGGGGACAGCCTTTGGGAGTCAGCCCTCTCCTCTTACCCAGGTCATCAGTCTAGGCAGAGAGGTCCTTTACCCATCTGCATTTCATTGGCCTCATCCGTATTTCTTCTAAGATTTACAATTTCATAAGATTAGAGAAGTACTTTTTATGATGATGTATTGCGTGAGTGGGGGCACCATGCACCCGTGTGGAGGCTGGAGGACAATTTTGTGGAGTTGATCCTCTCCTTCCATCATGTGGGTCTTGGACTTGAACTCGGGTCCTCAAGCTTTTGGGGTAAATGCCTTCACGCACTGAACCAAATCGCTGGCTCAGGAGATATTTTTAAAAGGTGGGAAAATAATGACCCAAAAGACAACTAAATTAATATAACTAAGCAGAACTCAGAGAATCCTAAGCACTGAGTTATTGGCTCAGGAAGTGCTGGGGCACGGGAGAGTACGGGGCGGGTAGGGGCTCAGGCAGGCCCCAGGGCTACCGCAGGCTGGCCATGTGGTCAGATCATGTTGGGTACCGCTTGTTACAAGATGCCACGAGAGTCTATTAAGGGGTCTCAAGAATTTATTTAGGTATAAAATAGGGGTAAACACTGGCTGATACAGAGCTATTTAGATGCCACTGCTGATCCAGCTGCCTTTGTCCAGTGGTTCTGTCCAGGGGTGAAGAACAAGCCGCCTCCTCTGCTCGGACCACCCAAGAGATCCCAGGAGCAAGCGAGGGTGAGACCCTCTCCCTAAGCTTCTAAATGATCACATCGGCAGATGAGACCCCGCCCTGAAAGCCACTGGCTAAAGGGATTGAAATTCCACAACAGACCTAAGTAAGATACGATAGAAACTGCTTGGAGAAAGAAGTATTATTTGACTGACAGTCATGGGACGGACGGAAATGAAATTACATCCTTATCTCACATTCTCCAATGGGTAGAAGTCCCAAAAGCAAAAAATTTAAAGGAATGGGCTGTCAAGATGGTTTAGAAAGTAAGGGGCTTGCTGCCAAGCCTGATAACCTGGGTTCAATCCTGGAACCCACATGGTGTAAGGAGAGAACCAGCTTCTACTAGCTGTAGTTCTCTGACCTCCACATGTGTGCCATGATGCATGCACACACACACACACACACACACACACAGAGAGATACAGACACACACATATAGACAGACACATACACATGAACACATAAGGACACACAGACACACAACACATACACACAACACACACAGACATACATGGACACATATATATGGATACACATGGATACAGACACATACACATGGACACACAACACACACACAGACATACATGGACACATGGATACAGACACATACACATGGACACAACACACACAGGGGCACACATGGATATAGACACATATTCAGACACAGACACGCATACATGGGCGCAGACAAAATAAATGCAATGAAAATAATTTTTAGACTAGCACAACTGTCTCGGAAGAAGTCAAGGGCACTGTGTGGTCACTCTGGAGGTGGGATGCGAGCGATGACCCAAGCATGAAGCTGCAGCACAGAGCTGGACCTGCAGCTGCGACAGTGTGCTGCAATACTGACAGCACATTTATGGGCTCAAGGGTTAAGGTCAGGAGCCCACCCTGTGAATAGATCTCAATGAGTGGGGCTGGAGAGACGACTCAGTGGTTAAGAGCACTGGCCATTCTCCCAGAGGAGCAAGGTTCAGTTCCCAGCATCCACATAGCAGCTCCAAGATCTGACACCCTCACACTGACATACATGCAGACAAAACGCCAATGCAGATAAAATAAAAATAAATAAGCTATTTTTTAAAACTCTATAAGAAGAGCCAGCGAGTTGGGTCAGAACGTAGAGAAGCTTGTCACCAAAGAACAAGGAAGAAAGGGTGAGGGGGCAGGAAAGAGAGGAGAGAGGAAAAGAAGGGACAAAGACTATGGACAGATAACCACAGAGAAGGAAATGAGGTGCTTGACCATCTTATTAAAGATGCTGATTCATTTCATTGGGGGAAAAATTATAAAATAAAGCAGAGATAATTGTTGCTCTCTAGAATTTTTTCCAAAATATGTGTGTGTGTGTGTGTGTGTATCAGCGTGCCATCGCACATCACATGTGGCAATCAGAGGATGACACCATGTGGGTCCCAGGGATTGAACTCAGGTCATTGGGCTTGGCAGTAAACACCTTTGCCCGATGAGTCATTTCTCCTGCCCTAATTAACAATTGTTTTCAAGAGCAAATGCACCCAGGGCCAGGGGGACAGGAGCAGTAGATTCATCCATGAACAGGGGGATAGAAAATGCAACCAAAAATGTGCATGAACTGGCATGTCTACTGAGGGGCTTTGGGCAAGAGCAGGATGATCAAACACTCACTGTGTAGCATGCCAGCTGCCCGTCCCTGCTTTTGTCTCAGAGAAAGAGACACTGGCATGCATTCCTACCCACCTATTTTGTCTCTGTGTGGTGTTGAGTGTAGCATTTTCTATCCCAGCAAAACCTGGAAGCAATCTCAACGCCCATCAAACAGAACATGGTCCAGGAAACCACATCTGACCCATATGCGAGACCCTGGAATAGTTAAAGAGAGAGCATTGGCTATGTAGCTATTATTAGAAAAAGATGGCCACACACAGAAAAGAGAGACGCAAACAACAAAACGGGCTGCTTCTTTCTCCAAGCTCCCACATTTGTAAAGGGCAGGAGGGCCAGAGAAAGACAATAAAGCAATCTGGATGATGTGGTTCCTTTTCTTCTCCCACCCAGAACCCTCCTCAAATACTGAATATAACAGTGTGTGGGGCTTTCAAACTATAGACTATTTCGCTCTCTTTCACACACATGTTTGCATGTGCGTGCACCTATGACAGAAGTGTGTGTGTACACACTTCACATAAATGAAACTATCCAGAACTAAGAATCAGATATGGATGTTTCTAAGATTTATTTTTATTTTTAATTATGTGCAGAAGATGGTGTACTATCTGTCTTGAAGCTCCTGGCGTATGTGAGGAACCAGATGGAGGCGCTGGGGACCAAACGCCACCACAGCAGTCTTGTTCTGTTTGTTTGTTTTTAACTAGGTCTGTAGGCTAGACTGAAGTTCAGTGGCCTTGGGGTGAGGAGGCCAGACATTAAATGCATAATTAAATTGGATAAATTTTGAAACAAACGTTGTATTAAATTTCTTCCCAAGAATAGCATGGACAACATCGAGAGGAGTGGCCCTCGGAGTCCTCAACATCTGGGGACATGGCATAGTTATTAACTTCAGACTTTGGTAACTCAAGCATACAATCTATAAATTTAATCAGACTCTCTGAAAGCAGAGAAATAAATGTTGAAAGTTGGAGGGGCTAGAGAGATGGCTTGGCTGTTAAGATCACAGACTGTTCTTACAGAGGACCCAGGTTAGATTCCCAGACGCCATCTTGTGGCTTATAATTGTCTCTAACTACACTCTCAGGGGATATAGGACATCCTTTTCTGGCCTCCACACCCACTGCACATAAGTGAAACACATACACACTGGTAAAACATTCATATTCATAAGATAAAAATAAAAGTTAAGCCGGTTGGTGGTGGCGCACACCTTTAATCCCAGCATTTGGGAGGCAGAGGCCAACAGATCTCTATGAGTTCGAGGCCAGCCTGGTCTACAAGAGCCACCTAGCTTCAGGACAGGTCCCAAAAACTGAATAGAAACCCTGTCTTGAAAAACAAAAACAAAACAAAACAAAATGGTGGTATCTCACAAACCTTTAGTCCCAACACTCAGGAGGCAGAAGCCGGCAGATCTCTATGAGTTCAAGGCCAGCCTGTTCTACAGAGTGAGTTCCAGGACAGCCAGGGCTACACAGAGAACCCTGTCTCAAAAAACAAAACAAACAACAACAACAACAAAGTTTGAGCCACCTGGGAAGAAGAAGAAAGATGGAAATAAATGAACCTGATTGGCTGGAGAGATGATGGAAAATGAAGTCAAAGAAAGACAACATAGCAAACAGGAAGCTCGAGACAGTAGAAGTGAAACTTGGTACTAAAATAACCCCTCACTTAAAAGACAGAGCTGCCCAGACTCGGGTAAGAAAGACTGAGAACCAAGATAACAAACAAGAAGTGTGAAGTTAGAGAAACTCAACCAGAAGTTTGGGTGTAGCTATATTAGGATCTGAAAAATAGACTTTGGAGACAAAAGCAGGAATGCAGATAGAGTGGTGTCCGGTGTAAGACACAACCGACAAGGAGGATGTAACCTACCAACAAGCTCAAAATAGGTAAAGAAAACTTTATTGGAATTATAAGGAAAAGTAGGGAAAACCAAAAGCCACTGAGGGAGATGTGTGAAGTACTCTCTCCGTTATGTGTCAAACAGGTGTGAGCCAGCAGGATAACCATTAGCAGTCGGGGGGTCACGGCTTCCGAGAACGCTATTAGTGAAGTTTAGTGACTCGCCAGCCTTTTACTAGTGAGTGGTTATAAAAATCAACCATGAAGCAGGAAACCAGACGAGCTATGCAAGCATGTTCTCCAATAACAATACAGCAAAGTCAGCTACCAGCCATACATAGACTGGCAAACACCCTAATCATCTGTAAGATCCAGCGAAAGTGAAAGTACCATATCAAAACCATGTGGGCAGTGATACCAAAGAGAAGAAAGTAAATAGGAAAACAGGCTAAGCATTCATTTCAAGAAAAACAGAATAAACTTAAAAGCTAATAACAAAGAAATAATATAATTCTTATAAAACTGACAGAGGATAGGTATACAAGACTCTGACTTGCTCTTTGCAAATGTCTTAGCTAGGGTTCTGTTGCTGTGAAGGGACACCATAATGAAGGCAACCTATTAAAGAAAAGCCCTTAATTGGGGTTTTGTTTACATTTCAGAGAGTCCATACCATCATTACCATCATCACCATCACTACCACCACCATCACCACCACCACCACCACCATCATCATCACAACCACCATCACCATCACCACCATCACCATCACCACCACCACCATCACCATCACTGCCATCATCATTACCATCACCACCATCACCATCACCACCACCACTATCATCATCACCATCATCACCACCACCACCATCACCATCATCATCACCACCACCATCACTACCACCATCACCACCATCATCACCACCATCATCATCACCATCATCATCATTACCACCATCACCATCATCACCATCACTACTACCACCACCACCACCACCACCATCATCACCATCATCATCATCACCATCATCACCATCACCATCATCACCACCATCACCACCATCACCACCACCATCACCACCACCATCATCATCACCATCATCACTCTCATTGTCAAAGCACAGTCATTTTTTTATAAAGAGAAAAAACACATTATCCTCTCAACAAATTGTGGGAGAAAGTGTGTGATAAAGGTGAATGATTATTTGGAGAACAATCAAGAGAATGGAGAAAGCCTACTCTGTCTTATGGTCACATTTCTTTACAGTACACATGCATTCACTGAATAAATCATAAGTAAAAAAATAAAGTTTTAAAGGTTGCCATAACCACTTATATTTAATTATATTAGACAAGTAAAACTGAGATAAAGAAAGATAATTTATGGGAAGGTAGTTAAAGAATGACTAGTTTTAAAGAACTCTACTAACAAACTATCAGCTTAAAGGGATTCAACAAGCCTGACCAATACAAGTCTCATATATAAAATCTTCCATGTTTCTAGACATTAACAACAAATGGAATGTGTAATACTTATAAAAACAATACAATGACAGAGTCTGGAAGGAAATTATACCTAGTAAAGGAAATGAAAGGCCTAAGCAGAGGGCAGACAGTCGGGTACATGAATTCTTGAGGTCCTAGAGCTGAGCACTTTCGTAGGTAAGCATACAAAGTCAGTGAGCGACCATTTTCAGACATCCAGGGGTTTTCCCGTGAACCCGATACTCTTAGCTCAAGCTGTGAAAATGCAAGCATAGTGAGGAACATTTTAAATGTGTGTGCAAGCTTACAGATGAAGCGGTTTCCTTCCAGCTATAAAGAAAATGATGACGCCGGGGTGAAATGGCGTGTTCCAGAGCCAGGGGAGCAAGGACAGAAGAGCAGACAAAAGGGGAAATTATCTCACCCAGGAGGCACACATGAGGGCAGGGGACGGACTGCTGTGTCACACGCTGTAACACACGTGAGGGCAGGGGGACGGACCGCTGTGTCACACACTGTAACACACATGAAGGCAGGGGACAGACTGCTGTGTCACACGCTGTAACACACATGAAGGCAGAGGGACGGACTGCTGTGTCACACGCTGTAACACACATGAAGGCAGGGGACAGACTGCTGTGTCACATGCTGTAACACACATGAAGGCAGGGGACAGACTGCTGTGTCACACGCTGTAACACACATGAAGGCAGAGGGACGGACTGCTGTGTCACACGCTGTAACACACATGAAGGCAGGGGACAGACTGCCGTGTCACATGCTGTAACACACATGAAGGCAGGGGACAGACTGCCGTGTCACACGTTGTAACACACATGAAGGCAGGGGACAGACTGCTGTGTCACACGCTGTAACACACATGAAGGCAGAGGGACGGACTGCTCTGTCACATGCTGTAAAGGTGAGGATGGAGGAAGGGTCCTCGATTGCTGGTGTCTCTGAACCTTAGTGGAGTAATGGATTCAGACAATGAGGGCTCACCAATGCGGGGAGCATCCTGGCCCCACATCAAACCTGAATCTCATCAAGTTTCTATACTGACTATCTCTAACATAGGGACAGAGTGACACACTGAAAGATGCTAAAGGGGAAGTAATTAGGGAACCTTGATTTGAGGGTCTATGTGAAACAAAAAGTCCAGTTTCTACAATAGACATATTTCAAGGGGGCAAAGGAGAGAGATGCTCGTATGTTGAAATAGACTCAGGTACCGCACAGTCGGTAATTAGAGCAAACTACAGACAATGGTGCTGCTACCAGAGTCCTTGCCTATTGTGCCTGAGGCCCTGGGTTCTATCCCCAGCATTGAAAATAATGCAAAATAAATTATGGTAGTATTTGAAAGAATTTAAACTGTTATGTATTTATTTGCTTATTATCACGCATGCGTGCGCAAGGGCTTACATGGGACGGTGTGCTTACGGAAGTGAGGGGAACCTTGTGGAGTCAGTTTTCTCTGAGTTCTTGGGTTGCCAGGCTACCAATGTTCACCGTTACCTGCTGAGTCGTCTCACCTGTGCAAGAATGTTTTTATTGATCAGAGGGCTTATTGTTATTTTTAAATTAATGATGTTCTTATGGGTTAAAAGAGTCCTGATCTTTTCAAGATTCGTGCCAAAATATTTATGGATAGAAATTAGATGATGTCAGGATTTATGAAGACTTGATACTATCATCTGTCAATCAAAATATATAAAGATATCATTCCACTTAGGGAGTGTTTGGAGGTAGAACGAATCAAGATTGTTCATAATTGGATAATTGCTGAAGCTGAGCCATAGCTGGGAGAGGCTCGTGAGTCCCACTGTCTGTCTCTTTGTGTATGTTTGACATTTTCTCAAATAAAAAGTTGAAAGGCAAGTAAACAATGATGGAGCTGTTCCCTATCTGAGGAAAATATAAAATTAAATCCCTGCCTTGGTTTCTGTAAAGACGGTCTCTAGGTGGATCGAAGACTAAGCATAAATGGCAAAATCTTGATACTTTGGAAATAAAACAGGCACGTGTGTTTATGAGATTGGAGTGAGAGAGGCTGGCTAAGCAGACAGTGACAGTGCTCACCATAACAGCAAACACCGATAGCTTTACACAAAAATCAAATATTTACACACAGTTAAATGTGCCTTTAACAGAAGTAAAAGACAAACTGCGGTCTGGAAAAACTCACTTGCAGTAAAAACATTAATGTCCACAATATATAATGATCATTTACAAATCGGTAAGAAGAAAAATGGGGAAATGGGAGAGGCTTTAGGCAAGGAACTAAGAAAAACTTGAGTAGTAAATAAATGCTGGAGCAATTGTCAGTGGTGTTTGGTGACACGACCTCATCATGTAGCAGGTAAACCTCACCTGTGGCTCACCTCACTGCATGGCCACACAGCTACCCTATATGGATTTTCTTCTCTGTGCCCGAGGAGACATAAGAAGGGATTGTTATCGTGAGTCAGATGTAACAGTGTGAACGTGAGAAGACCTTCTGTGCGGTGCAGAGGGGAAGTGGGAAAATACACATGAAGTCTCAGCGAACAGGTGACCCCATGAGTGGAGTCTATGTGTAGCCCCACAAATGTGCGTAGAATCAAGTTTTCCAAAGGACCACACTGTACTCAGTCACAAACGTTCTTGCTGTGCAAACATGAGCACCTGCGTTCAGTCTCCAGAGCGGCAAACACAAGCCTGCTGTTGGGGTACACATTTGTAGCTCCAGCTCTGAGGGTAAAGACAGCTGGATCCCTGGCCCATCTGCTTAGCTGAGTTAGTAAGCTCCAGGCCAGTGAGGGACCCTGCCTCGAAATGCACAGTGGTGCTGAGGAGGGTCAGTGGGGAGAGAATTCTGGGCACAGAATTCAGATGCCCAGAACCCATACAAATGCCAGGTGGGTGTGGCAGTCCAGTTATAACTCCAGAGCTCAGAAAGTAGAGAACAGGCTCCAGACTAACAGAGGCAGCAAGCTCTGAGTTCACTGAGAGGCCTGGCTCAGTGCAAAAGGCAGAGAACAGTAAAGGAAGACTCCGACTTTGGTCTTCAGCCTCCCAATGCATGCACACACAGATATACAAGCACTGCACACATATGCACACACACAAACACAGACACATGAGAAAGCAAAAGGTGCACAGCTGAAGAACACACCCCAAAGTTGACCTCTGACCTCCATGTGCATACACACACAGATGCCCACACGCGTGCACCCGTGTACATATTGAAGGCTTGTGCACATTGTCCAACTTGTGCCTCTGCTGTAAACCTCAAAGACAGATGACCCCTCAGGGTGTGGTACCCTCGGGGAACAAGGTGGCAAATGGATGGGGGGGGACTTGATCGTGGCACAATTTGGTTAGTTGTTAATCTAGTGAAATGGGTATGTATTATGCTATTTTCTATACTTTTTCTTACATTTGAAATATTTCATAATTAGAATTCAATCTTTTTTTAAAAAGAAAATGCATTGGTTTAATATCCTCGGAACATTACCTTGTCACACACTAACTAACCATTGCATGGTTTTTCTATCTGGGAAACCCTGGATAATTAACTGAAAAATTCTTAGAACTAATAAGAAACAGCACGTGTCCTCTGGGATAGGACTATAGAGGAATTCTCACTTCCCACTCCTTGGAGTTGCTTGTATTTTCAAAATGATGAACATGTATTCCTGCTATATTCAGAAAACAATAATGAGAGTTCCATCCTGAAAATTAAATAAAATGGAAGAGTGAATAAAAACACCTAATAAAGTTTAGTATGGAGACAGAAATAAATTAATGAGAAGAATTGATGATGTTGGAATAAAGCCACAATGCAGAAAACAGCCCAAATTAATAATCAGAAGTGTACGGAATTACACACAAGTGGAACCTTACAGCTAGACACAAAGGGAGACTTGAATAAATGAAGAATGACCAAGAAAGGTCCTAGGCTGTGGAGTTCATATTCCACAGATGTTAATTCTCCTCAGATGAATCTAAGTGTTGTCAAAATCCCAAATACGGGGCCAGGGCAATGTCTCAGCAGGTAATGCCAAGCTGCTGCCAAGTCTAATGATCTAAGTTTGATTCCCAGAGTACACTCACACTCATGTGTACGCACTCGTGCGCGTGCGCACACACACACACACCTTCCAGTGCTCGCTCACACACACGCACTTTCACACACACATGCATGCACACTCCCACAAATAATAATGATGATAAGCCAGGTGGTGATGGTGCACTCCTTTAATCCCAGCACGGAGGCAGGCGGATCTCTGTGAGTTCAAGGACAACCTGGTCTACACAGTGAGTTCCAGGATAGGAATGAAAGCTGCAGAGAAATCCTGTCTCAAAAAAAAAAACAAAATAATGATGATGACGATGATCTAAATCCCAGATAATATGCACAGAATTTGGTTGGAGGAGAATCTCCTTACGCAAGGTTTCTAAAATTCACCTGGAGGAAATAAAAAAAAGATTATAACAATAGAAAATCTCCTTGGAAGGGTGATTAATAACAGAGTTATCCTACATGGGTAGGAGCACAGCTTTTTGAAGTTCATTTTGTGTGTGCATGCATGCACATGAGGACATGTATCCACAGTGCAGCTATACCAGGAATGAATTCATCCCAATCATTCCTTCTCTCCATCTTTCTCTGTATGTGTGTGTGGCATATGTACGTGTCTGTGTGCATGTGTGAACATGTGTGTCGAGGGGTGGGGGTCAATGTTAGGTATTGTCCTCAATCTCTCTCCTTGTTATGTTTTGAGATAGAGTTGCTCTCTGAGTCTGGAGCTCACTGATAGAATGGATTGTCAAGCCAATGAGCTCCAAGGACCCTTTTGCCTCCTCCTCCAGCCCCAGCCTTGGAATACAGACTTGTGCCTGGCCTATTCCTCTGTGGGTCCTGAGATTGAGGATCGGCCTTGCACAACAGTTATTTACTCCCTGACCGTTTCCCCAGGCCTTATTCCATCTTTATAAAGAAACCCTTCATGGTCCTGCTGCAGCTGGGGTCTGTGTTGATGTCCATGGCTTGTGTTACCACAGGGGTCATAGGAACCATGTATGATGAAATCAGAGGGCCATGCTGAACCAGCTTCACCCTTCACAGGCCTTGGGATAGCTTGCCCCATCCCTCCCTGAACACTGCAGCAGGAGAACTGGTTCCACCCCTCAAGGGAGAGATGGTCTCAACTCATACCAACGGCTTGGGAGAGCTGGCTCTGCACCTTGCCTGAGGGGGGCGGTCCCAGCAGCCTAGACTGACCTGTTCAGCTACCCACACCTGGGCCTTTGGTTGGCCTACCCTAACATCTACCCCATTATAGCCTGCTGGAGTGGGAAGGGACTGGTCCTGCAGTTAACAGGGTCTCCATGACTCGGGGCAGGAGGAGGATGCCTGAGAGGAGTTTTGGTGAGGGTCCAGTGATGATGGTGGGCCAGAAATCAGAGCCTAGACCAATGTCTCATTGCAAGGAACATTTGCCAGTGGGGCTAACTGTACAAAAGGGTATGATGAGAGGTATTGGAGAGACAGGAAAGACAGAGGATTGAGGAGGATTTTTGTGGGGTTTTTTGTCTTTTATTAATTAAAAAAACATTGGGGGGTTCTCTTTTGGGAGGGACACTGTAGGGATGAGGGGAAGATACAAAGAACCAGGGAGGTAAGCAGAATTGGGGTGCATGATGTGAAATTCCTAAAGAACCAATAAAGAATTATGATATATAAAAAAGAAACCATTTATACTTTATGCATTTAATGAAGACATTTTCACATCCTAAATATTTTCTGGCAGAAATCATGGTTTCAAGTCTCATGGACTCTGCTACATCCTTAAATATTCTGAAATCAAATGCAACTCTGTTGTATGGGTGGATTTTTCTAGAAAGGACCCAGAACTTTAGGTTTTTATATGTGTGTATCTGTGTGGAGTTATATGCATGGGAATGCAGGTGCCATCAGTGGCCAAAAGAGGGTGCTGGATCTCATGGAGCTGGAGTTACAGGCAATTGAGAGATACCCTGATGCAGGTGCTGGAAACTCTGGTGATATAGAAGAGAGCAGCGAGTCCTCTTACCACCAAGTCTTTTCTCCAGTCCATACCCAAAGCTTCGATGAGACCCCAGAGTGACCCATCCCAAAGTAAAGCTAAGACCCACTGTTCGGAATAATTACATTCACGAAAGACTTTATTGAATCTAACTCATGTACCATTCAATTCACCCAGTTAAATGTGTACTTAGTCTGCCCTTAGCACAGTAGGCAATTCGCCAGGCTCATAAAGGTATTTTTAAGAGCTGGGGAAATAGCTCAATTGCTACATAAGATTTAGGATTTCTCTCTGTGTGTGTGCGCATTCACATGTGTGAGTATGGGCACATGCAGAGGTCAATATGTGGATGGGCACTCGACTGCCCATCCTCTTTTTCCATTTTGTTTGAAACAGGGTCTCTTGCTTTGACTGTGCACTCCAGCTAGCTAACCCACAATCTTCCAGGGAGTCTCCTGTTTCCGCCTCCTACATGACTACAGGAGAGTGGTGTTACAGACACTTAATACCCTATCTGGCCTTTATACCCTTTACACCAGTCGTGGGGATTTGAACTCTGGCTCTTGTGCTTGTGTAGCAAGTGCTTTAGCCACTGAGCCATCTCCCAGCCCTGCTTTAGAGTTTAGACAGAACTGTTACGTGCTGCCCCCTGCTGGTTGTGGTTCGTATTATTTTCCCTTTTCAAGGCTGCTTTGACTATCAAAGAGCTAGTGTCTGTAATATGAATTACACAAAATCTTTCCTGCTTTCGTGGTTTCTTGGGATATATGCTTTTGAAACCTGTTTATCTCTTTGTTGGTGGTGTTTTTGTTGGTTTTAGTGCAATTGAGAAGGTGGAGATGACTCGGTGGGTAAAGTATGGGCTACACAAGCATGGAGATCTGAATTTTATCCCCCTGACCCGTATAAAAATCCAGCACTGTTCTGATGTGTGCTGAGAATCCCAACCCTGGGGGGTGAACAGAGGAAAAGCTTTGGAGCTTGCTAGTCACAGTCTTTAACTGGGGAGTCCAGGCCAGTGAACAAGGACTTGTCTCAAACACAAGCTGGGGTGCTAGGGCAATGGCTCTGTGGTTAAGAGCACTAACTGCTCTTCCAGAGAACCAGGCTCAATTTCCAGCACCCACATAGCAGCTCACAACCGTTTGTAACTGTGGTGTCAGGGAATCCAACACTTTCTTCTCACCTCCAAAGGTTCTGCATACATATACCACACAGACATACATGTAGGCAAAATTAATAAAAAAAAAACACAAGGTGAATGGCACCTGAAGAATGAAACCTGAGGCTGACCCCTGGGTTCCATATTCATCTGAACACACACATACCTGCACACACACACATGCACATACATATACATACACACATTCATACATGCACATACACATATATACACACATATACACATGCATGCACACATATGTACATGAACATGCATTCACAGGCCTTTGTCATTCCAAGACTGTGAAAACATTGCCCTAAAAAAAATTGCCTTATAGTTATAGCTTCATTTCCATGTAAAAAAAATCCCCACGTGGGATTTGTGTTGATGTAGCGTGTAGGGTAGGATCCACTTCCCTCCGCCAAGATGTCTCAATAATCCACAGTCCTCCTCTCCTCTATATGCGTGCCACTCTGTCACACTGGACTGTGGCATTTTAGCCTATACTCTGATCCTGCACACACACACACACACACACACACACACACACACACACACACACACACTTGCACCATTTTCTTAGAACACATCACATGTTTTGTTATCTGGTGAACTATTCACTCAGATTTCTCAGCACTCAAAAAATCTGAGGCTGGTGAGATGGCTCAGCAGGTCAAGATGCTGTGCAAGCCTGAGACCTGAGTTCCATCCCCAGAACCCATTTAAAGGTCAAAGAAGAGAATGGGCTCCTGCAAACTGTCCCCTGACCCCTTACACATGTCTGCACACACATGCAGAATAAATACATGAATAGTTTTCTAGTTCAGTTTGTCCCTTTTAAATGGAATCTTGAACTCTGCTGATTTTTATTTAGCAACACTGTTGTCATTTTAGTGGGATCTCATTACATTGTAAATTAATTTTAAGAAATGTATAACTTCCTTCATATTGAATCTCTCTACCCAAGAATACAAAGTTACCTTTTATAGTCGTCCTCTGTGCTCAGCTATTATTACATTTTTATTCTGATCATAAAACACTTGGTATTTTGGTATGTGTGTGTGTGCACGCGCGTGTATATGTGTGTGTGCACTTGATTCTTTTAATTTAGAAGCTTATTGTGCTCTTGGACAATTTTATAGTTTCTAATAGTTTTTCAGTTGGGCCTTTCTGTATCACAGCTAGACAGTCATATTGTCTGCAGATAAAGATAATTTAACACCCACACCTTTTATTTTTATTTCTGTAATGCTTTTCTTTAATTACACTGGTGATTTCTTCCAGAACCATGCTAAATAATAGTCCAGTGGGCTGATATTGGACATTTTTGTTTTATTCTGACTTTAATGGAAATGCTTTTAGTGTTTTTCCCATTAAGGACTAAGCATAAATTATTTTTTACTAATAAAAATATCAACTAAACATCAACCCAGCTTGTAGAAAGAGATGAATCTATTTCATATGCTAAAGAAATAACTATCCCTTCCTGTTTTATTAAATGCTTTAAAAATTAAGAATAGTTATTGAATTGTGTCAAATGCTTTCTCAGGGTTTGTGGAAATGTCCTTGGATCATTCTCTTTAGACCTATTAATGTGATGAATTATATTAATAGATAGTTCTCCAGCATTTTATTGTGAAAATTTTCAAATATGCATCACCGGTGAGAGAAGGCGCACGCGAGCAAGGGTCCACCTCCCGGCCATGTCCTGCAGGACACATGGCTGTGCTGGCTAATGCTGTGGCTCGTCCTCGAGTCTCAAAGCCCATGTGAACCTTTCCTGCGACGGGCAGCCTGCTCCTCCCCCCGCAGTGGCTTTTCCTACTTGGATTGTAAGCGCTGCACTGTTGTATATGTGTCTGTCTGTGTACCGATGTGTATACAGTACCTCAGAGGCTGGAAGAGACAGCAGTGGATCCCCTGGAGGGATAAGTGGGTTGCAAACCCCTGTGTGGGTGACAGGAAAGAGCCTCGGTCCTCTGCCAGGGCAGGAAGCATTGTTAGCCGCAGAGCCAGCTCTGTAGGCCCTGTTTGCTGTTTTAATCTGGGCCTCTATTATATTCGTAAACATATGTGGTATGAATTTGTTTGTACAATTGGTCTTGGCCAAGACCCAGGATCAAATAGCTTTGTGTAAGTAAAGTAATCTGAACTATTTTGTAAAATGTGGACAGTTTATGTAATGCTAAGATTATTTATCCCTTAAAAATAGGTAGAATTGCCCTGGAAAACTGTCTAGAATGAGTTATGTTTTGAGACTATTGGAAAATCTGCAACACACATTGTTTCCTTGATGGTGAGATGCCTGTTTTCCATTGCTTTCTCTTCTGAAGTCAGTTTTGAAATTGTTTTCTGTAATTAAAGTCTCACTTTCTTCTAGTTTTTTACTAAGGTTTATTCTCTAAATGCCATTTCCATTCAGTGTACTTTTCTTCTACTCTGGGGAGGAAATCACCAAACCACTGATATTCTCCCTTCAAAGGAAGATGAAAACCAGGGAAATCTGCCCTGATAACTTTGAAAGGCCAATCTACTCTTTCCAAAACCAGAGAGAAGGCATGCAAATAGGAAAATTGTAGACCAACTTGACTTATATGGAATCAAAAATCTTAAACAAATATTTTTGCTAAATAATTCTGGTAATGTACTAATATAGTATATTAAAGGAATGCAAGGCTAGTTCAACATCGAAAATATCTACTTATATCAGCACATTATTAGAGAGAAAAGGATGTTCTAGATAACCTCAATAATCAGAAGATGTAGAAAAAACATTTGACAATATTCAATACCTTTCTTTTTCTTTTTTTTTTGGACAGTGTTTCTCTGTGTGGCCCCTGATGTCCTGGAAATCACTCTGTAGACCAGGCTGGCCTCAAACTCACAGAGATCCGCCTGCCTCCACTTCCTGAGTGCTGGGATTAAAGGCGTGTGCCACCACCGCCTGGCTAGTTCAGTACCTTTTTATGGTAAAAAGTAAGAACTGGCAAGATGACTGAGTGAGCAAAGGCAACTGCTGCCAAGTCCAATCCATGGGACCATCACAATAGAAGGAGAGAACTGACTCCCAAAAGTTACCGTCTGACCTACACACACCACACACACACACACATTTGACAAAGTTTTTATAACTCAAGGTAAGTTATACACATAACAGATACATTTGAGATAATTTTAAGACCTCAGTATTCTTTAATAATAGATTGATATGTGTGGTAGTTTGGATGAAACTGGACCCCATAATCTCATAGGGAATGGCACTATTAGGAGGTGTGGCTTTGTTGGAGTGGGTATGGTCTTGTTGGAGGAAGTGTGTCACTGTGGGAGTGGGCTTTGAGGTTTCCTATGTTCAGGATAACACCCAGTGTGTCAGTCGACTTCTTGATGTCTGCAAGATGTAGAACTGTCAGCTATGTCTCCAGTACCACGTCTACCTGCACGTCACCCTTGTCAGCTATGTCTCCAGTACCACGTCTACTTGCATGTCACCCCTCTCCCTGACTGAATCTCTGAAACTGTAAGCAAGCCAGTAAGCAGCTTCCCTCCATGGCCTCTGCATCAGCTCCTCCTGCCTCCAGGATCCTACCCTGTTTGAGTTCCTGTCCTGTCTTCCCTCAGTGATGAACAGCAGTGCTGAAGTATAAGCCACATAAACTCTTTCCTCCCCAACTTGCTTTTTGGTCACGGTGTTTTGTCAGAAATCCTAAGACAATACAGTATTAGAGATGTCACAAGTATTGTGAGGCATGGGGAAGATTACGAGGTCTGGAAGGGGTGTCCTAAAGTGTCATTAACTATACATATGATTTGAATCTCTATGGGTGTGGGTGAGATATGGATGAGCCTCTAACCTAAGTGTGAGGATGCAGTGAGGTCTCCAGATACAAGATCGCCTTACAAAGTCAACTGCATTTTCTACAGCATCAACCAAATAGGAAGTCAAGCTAAAAAAGTGATATGATATCAATTGTAAAGAAATCCTGATAAGGGAAATTATAAATAAATATAACGAACAATAAACACTACTGTCACCAAGTATTTGAATAAATACTTGAATTAAGAATTAAGCTGAGAACACATAGGATCTTGAGGACTCGAGCTTTCAAGTGTGAATAAACTGAGAGCCCTGGCTAAGCAGGTGATGGACATGGCCAGGCCAGCTCTCCCGATCTGCTCATGAATCAGTGAGCCGGTCTCAGGGCGACAGATGAAGGAAAGGGCACACGTAGGCACACAGACTCAAACACACGTGTATGTATCGTACTGGATCTACTCCAAAAGTAAAATAAAGTCGCAAAAAGTCCGTGAAGAGCTACGTCTAAAAGATGAGGGAGGGAATGTGGAGCCACAGTGATGAAAACTGTGGGGTATGGGGACAACCCAGTCAGTCAGGAGCTGGCTTCACAGATCCAATCCCTAGAACTCACGTGAGGGTGTGGTAGCGCATGCTCGCAATCCCAGCGATGGGAAGCACAGGCAGGAGGCTCCCCTAGGCTCACTGGATGGCCAGTGCAGTCTCACCCATGAGATCCAAGCCAAGGAGACATCCTGGAGATGATAGCTCAAATTGTCCTCTGGCTACCATTTCCCCCTTTATCTCCCCCTTCCTCTAGTCAAAACAAACATCCAACATTGGCACATGAATAAGCAAATACAGCAAATGAAACCAAACAACAAACTGGAGAGAAAACCCACAAATGCACAGGTATGGAACATGCGTGAAAGAAATCCGTGGGAGAGAATGTGTTGCTTTGCATAGTGTTTAATCTACTGAGAAAATTATAACCCGATCATTGTTTAGCCTTGTGGGTAAGGAAACCCTTGACCAGATTAAAGATTTAAATGTGAATGTTAAAATCTATCGATTAGCAGGAAAAGGAAGGGGGCGCATTATCAGACTGAGGGAGAGGAATTTGCCTATTTCCCCAAATTTTAAAAGCATGCACTGTGATCCTAAATTTGATGACATCAAAATGAAGAAATTCTTCTTAACAAAGAAATAACACAGGCCAATTAAGAGTCAGATGGTAGGGATAGGATTTTTTTCTCAAAAAATAAATAAATAAAAAACTGACAAGGGATTCACACCTAGAACGCAAAAGGAATTCTGTAAAGGGATGAGGAGAGGACATCAGGGTCCAGCAGAAAAATGGGCAAGCGACGTGACAGGCAATTTACAGAAAAGGAAACCCCAAAAGCTAATGAGCACTCGAAGCGATGCTCAGACTCATTAACAGTCCAAGAAATGCAGATTAAAAGCAGACATCACTTTGCACCTTCAGACTGGCAAAAACTCCACAGCCGGGAAATACCAATTAATGCAGAACGGAGGAGAGGAGGATTCCTCACACGGGGCTGATGGGAGTGTAAATTGGTAAAGACTTTGTGTGTGTGGTGTGTGATCCCACACTTCTTATGCAAATTATGCACATAGGGACCCAGAGGAGCAGAAGGGAAATCTACCAGGATGGTTTTGGTTTGTTGGAGAGCAGAGAGGTGCAGCCTGGAGGGACCCCACCATCATGAAGGGCAGAGAGGTACAACCTGCAGGGACCCCACCATCATGAAGGGCAGAGAGGTGCAGCCTGCAGGGACCCCACCATCATGAAGAGCAGAGAGGTGCAGCCTGGAGGGACCCCTCTACCATGAAGGGCAGAGAAGTACAACCTAGAGGACCCCACCATCATGAAGGGCAGATAGCTGCAAGCTGCAGGGACCCCACCATCATGAAGGGCAGATAGCTGCAACCTGCAGGGACCCCACCATCATGAAGAGCAGAGAGGTACAACCTGCAGGGACCCCACCATCATGAAGAGCAGAGAGGTACAACCTGCAGGGACCCCACTATCATGAAGGGCAGAGAGGTACAACCTGCAGGGACTCCACCATCATGAAGGGCAGAGAGGTGCAGCCTGGAGGGACCCCACTACCATGAAGCAGAAGTTCCTGTGACCACAGACCCACACAGAAAGGTCTTGCCAGCAGAAAGACATTGAAATGTAAGAAAATGTCAGCGTGGCAGTATGCTGTTAACATGAATTATAAGCACACATACACATCTTTGGCTGTGTGTGTTTGTGTCTTCACTGACCCTTGAAGGAACTGGCTGGATCTAGGTTATTCAGACCAGAATGATGTCATCAGCTCACTGGTAGGAGGGGGTGTTCTGTGCAGTGTGGGTTTATTCTAGACCTCTGCGGACTATTGCGTGGCTCAGCATGGGAGAATTAGTATATCCGAGGGCAAATCACAGACAACTGCTCTCTCTTTCAGGTCCCCTTCTGCCCTATTGCAATAGAACAGAATGTGTGACTGGGGACATAGTTGTAGAGTGCTTGCTAAGCATGCAGCCCTGGGTTTGATCCTGGGTGGTGACACACATGCCTATAATATCAGCACTAAGGAGGTAGGAGCAGGAGGATCTGAAGGTCATCTTCAGCAAGGTCAAGACCCTCTGGGGTGCTTGATAGCCTGTCACCGTGTATATGTGTGTGTGTGTGTGCATGCGCGCGTGTGTGTGTGCATGTGTGTGTGTGTGTGTGTGTGTGTGTGTGTCAAACAAACAAACAAGCAAAACAAAAATAATCCATTCACCAAGTCCATGGCAATATGCCCTGTGCCCAAGGCAAGTCTATTTTCTGTAGCAAAGGTGGCATGTCACACACAGGAACGCTGTGATTGGTGGGTGGAAAGAGCATCCTGTGGGGATAAAGAGGGCCCCAGAGTGGTATCAGAGATAATTCTGTTCTGTTCTGTCTGGTAGGAAGGAAGGGAATCTCATGAGCCACAGATCCTAGGGCCACGTGTAAGCTGGAGGGTGCATCTGATGGCTTCTCTGGTCTCCAAAAGGGCAGTTCTGCCAGTTCTTACTAGAATTGAGCATTATCAGGGAGAAATTTTCCAAATAACTATTTCTTGGAGATGCTATCTTTGAAGGCAAGGCAGTATCACACCTATGGGCACGGGCAAGCATTTGACTCAGCCCCCATCTGTGGGACGCCCACCACTTCCAGCACCACCTTCTCCAGGAGAGCATGAAAGGCCAGGTTTTCTCTGCCCTGGGACGAGGATTCTAAGAACTTCCTGGGAACAGAAGTTTCTATGCCAACCACTTCGCACACACACACACACACACACACACACACACACATGTGCATGCGTGTGTGTGTGTGTGTGTGTGTGTGAGGAGGAGAGAGCACAATCTGATTCTTAAAAACCAAAATTTGGGCTGGAGAGATAGCTCAGTGGTTAAAAACACTGACTTTGTTGAAAAACAGAGGATCTGGGTTCAATTCCCAGCACCCACAGGGCAGCTCACACCTGTCTGTAACCAGTTCTAGGTTTTTTGACATCTTCACACAGACATACATGCAGGCAAAACCAATGAACATAAAATAAAAATTAGAAAACCCAAAATGCTTACCCACGGACACATGTGAAAGCCAAAGACCCATATGAGGCCATGGCACATCCAAATATCCATGCAGACCCTCACCCTCACAATACATGAGTGTACAGGTTGACCTGCAAGCTCACACGACTGCCTGCAGGTGCACACAATAACCTACAGGTGGCGCACATACCTGCTGTCTCCCACCCTAAACCTGACCCTCCCATCACCCTTTTCACCTTCTGGGATCATGACTCTCTCCTTCCAGATTCCCATTCTCTGTGGGTATTATCCTTGACTCTTCCCTCATATTCTAATCCATTGGGAAAACCTGCTTCAAAGACCTGTAGTCTCGGGGAGTGGTGGCACACGCCTTTAATTACGGACTTTGAGCGCAGAGGCAGGCGGATCTCTGTGTTCGAGGCCCAGAAAAACCTTGTACTGACCCCCCCACCCCGCCAAGCCCCCTCAAATCCAACAGCTGCAGTTACCCTCTTCTCACCCTTGCGACTCTTCAGTGTCTGAGCCACCGTTGTGAACAACAAAATTATTTCAAGAACCTTATTTTTGTTTAGCTTTTTGGAGACAGAGGCTCACGTAGCCCAGAATATACTTGGCCTTGAACTCAAGCTAGGACTACAGACGCGTGCCACCACACCCAGTTCTAATTTCTCCCCATACTCTCCCTTCCCTAGAGTCTGTTGTCAGGGCACAGATTGGAGGGGTGGTCTGTAGGGGAGTCTCCCTTTCCTCTCCCCGGCTGCTGCTGTTTTCAGAGCAGCCTTGGTGCACGGTGGTTTGTAGACCTGTCATTCCGATCTCGGCCATTGTCTTCACGTGGCCTTTTTCTATGAGTGTGTGTGTCTCTGGCTATTTTCATATAGGGACACCAGTCACAGTCAAGTGAGGGCCACCAGACTCTGGGATGACCTTATGTGAAATCATTTTTCTCCAGGCTGTGACGGAATACCAGGCAAAAGCACTTTAGGGAGGCGAGGGTTCACTTTGGCTCCTAGCTTAAGGGTGCAATCTGCCACGGTGGAGAAGGCGTGGTTTAAGGGTGCAGTCTTCCATGGTGGAGAAGGCGTGGTTTAAGGGTGCAGTACTCCATGGTGGAGAAGGCGTGGTTTAAGGGTGCAGTCTTCCATGGTGGAGAAGGCGTGGTTTAAGGGTGCAATCCGCCATGGTGGAGAAGGCGTAGTGGCAGGAGTGTGAGGTGATTCGTCATATTTCGTGCTCAGTCAGTCAGAAGTCAGAGATGAGTGCTCAGGTGTAGCTGGCCTTTCTAGTTCATAGGTATCCTGGCCCACGGGGTGGCACTGCCCCCTTTCAGGATGAGTCTGAGGCACCCAGAGGTCTGTCCCCTAGGTGATTCAAGCAAGATTCAGTCAGATGGGCAATGATGGTGAACCGTGACAGTCATCTTAAAGGCCCACCCTGGCTAACCCATGGACAACTGTGAACCACCCCAGCCCTCCAACCTCCTTGTTTAGCTCTAGTTTTTGCCGAGTAGCTATTTCCACACCATGTAGTCATTACACTTTTCCTTCAGTCTGTCATTTCTTGTCTGTCTGTCTGTCTTTTGGAATGAAAATCCCCACAAGGAACTGGTTTTGGCTTTGTTCTTTGACCAACTGGCATAGGCATGCTCCATGGAATTCTGAGTGGAAGAATAGGGAATGCCTCGGAAACACACATGTACATGTGTACATGTTCACACTACTGCACACACATGTGTGCAAGCCACATGGCTACACACGAGTTTGTGCTACATGGAAATACACATGCAAATGAACATTTACATATGCATGAACACAAAGACACACATGCATGCACAGATGTACACATGCACACACAGGTGAATATACGTGCATCTACTTGCACAGATGTTCAGGCCCTGCTAGTTATCCTGTGTTGTTGCTTAGAAAATCACTCTGGTTTGGTGATGTAAAACCAGGCCACCCTACATGCTTATGAGCCCTGTGGACTCAGAATTCACAGCATGCAGGGCCTGGGCTAAGAGAGGCGTGTTTAAAGGCCTCTTCCCTTACCTACCTAGCAGCTAAATGAGGCTGGCTTGAAAGACTAGAAACTCAGCAGACTTTCTCTCTCTCTCTCCCTCCCTCCCTCCCTCCCTCCCTCCCCCTTTCTCTTCCTTTTCTTAGATTTTTGGCATGCTCTCTGTGGTAGTCTCTGAGCTTACTCTAAGAACAACTGTTCCATGAATAAGTCAGGGACTGCATGGCCTCTGTGGCTTACCTGAAATACCACGATGACATTTCGGTCACACTCACAAGAGAGTCTCAGTCCACCCACACGCAAGGAGAAGAGGACATAGATTTTTATCTCTTGATCAGGGAACTGTGGAAGAATTTGCAATGATAATTTAATACAACCACATACGCACACCCAGGACTGCCTCCCCCACATTGATATACACACTGTACACTGCATATATGAAAATACACACCTCTGTTCTGAGAGCAGACATACACAAACACGTATATACATGAATCCCATGTAGAACAACTATATAAGCATGCCCAGTCTCTTTCTCTCCCCCTTTCTCTCTCTCAAACACACACACACTGCACACACTGCACACACACACTGCACACACACACACATACTGCACACACTCCCACAGCTATCACAGACCCTGCCCCCGTGGATACCCAGATGGTAGCCAAGCCACATGTTTGTTTGCTTCCTCACCCCGACTTCTCCCTGTCTGAGGTGGACTGGGACAGGCAGAGCAGAGGCTAGTGTGGGGTGTACCTCCTCCACCAACCCCTCTCCCGGGCTGGCGGCAGGGGCCTGGCAAGAAAGAAAACAAATAACCTTGCGGGGTTTAAATAAGCAAAGTTTTGTGGAAAGCAGAGGTTAATGTACTTTATTGTTCAATGTCATGTTCCTAGTGGATTGGTGGAGGGGAAAATGTGATTAATTGCCCCGAAGCCCACGGATCTACAATTATTTGGTTGTTGTGAACAAATAAAGGACTTCAGTATCCATCATATTCAAATGAGGCGGCAGAATAAATGATGGTGGGCCGGGGAGGAACAAAACCGAGGCGTGTTCCTCCAGGATGGAAGGCGACTGGCGCCTTGTCAACCAGACGTTGGATGGTGGCGGGAGCCGAACCCGTCAGTCTCTGCACCGCCAGAGAGGGCCGGGCTGACCCCGCAGGGGCCGCCGTTAATTCATGTCACCCTTCGCACCTCCAGCCTGCGTGGTAGGAAGAGCAGGCGCCAATTCCCTAATAAAGACTTGTTTTGCAACGAGGCCGGATTGGGGCGGGGGGCACAGATCTTCATTAGCGCCCCTTTCCTGGGCCGCGCTCGTTCCAGAGCACAGGTACTGGCTAAATGTGTCCGATCATTCATCATGATTTTGCCCTCCACTTTGTCACAGCGTGGGGATTTAAGGAAGATAGATGGTACGAGATGTTGTCTCCTCCGCAGACGCTTTCTGCTCTGGTAAGTGTGTCCGAGGCAGAATTATTTCGCCACTTTATTATTTCCTAGTGAGTGTTTGTCAGAGCGTTGCCTCTTGGAAGGAGCGAGTTGTTTCCTGTCACTCAGGGATGTCGCGGGAGCTGTGATGCTTGGCTGGGTTCACCAGCCAGCTGGAACCCAGGCTGGGTCCCCAGGCAGGGCTGTGGGGGGTCCTGGGAGGCTGGGCTACAGGGTGAATGTCAAATACAACAGAACCGCAGAGTCGCAGGCTTTGGGAAAAGGAGGGGCTCAGGGGGTTTGGATAAACAGGAACAGGATTGGGTCAGGGGAGTCCTGGGGTGTTTGTGGGCCTGGCCTGGCTAAAAGCCAGGGTGCCGGGTGGGGAGCTGTTCAAATCAGTCCAAAGAGCTGTGTGAGCTTGGCCTTGTGTTGAGCCAGCTGGAGAGGGTGTGGGCAAGGCTCAGGCTTCCGGGCTGCAGATAGCCAGACAGGAGCACAGCTCATCTTACTGGTACCGGGGGAGCTCTCTGCCCCGGCCAAGTGGTGACCCACAGGGACCTCGGCTGCAGAGCAATGACAGAAAGTTAATGATGAAGGCTGGCAGGCTTGGAAGATGGCTACGTTGCTAAAGTTCTTGCAGTGCAAACTCAAGGCCCTGAGTTCAGATCTTCAGCATCCATGCAAAAAGCCAGGTAGACTCAGCACTGGAAAGGTAGAGACAGGAGGCTCCCCAGGACTTGCTGGCCAGGGAAGTCTGAGTGGTCAGTGAACTCTGAGTTCAGTGAGAGACCCTGTGTCAAAGCTAAAGGGAAGAGCAATGGAGGAAGACACCTGATGTCAACCTCTGGCTGTCGTGTACCCACAAGCACTTACACATGCACACGTGTGTGTCTGCAGTCACAAAGTGTGAGAGCTGAGCACAACTGAAGAAGTATTAAGTCGGCACAAATCAATAACCAAGCCAGCTCAATAGGAACAGGTATTTTTAATGAAAGAAAAGGGGGGAATTCACGCCACTCACGCCACAGTCCTCGGCAGACACCGCATGGAGGGAGAGCATACCTGTGTTCTCTCGATTTTCTACCTGGGGTCCAAGTGGCCACACCCCAACTTGATGTGATTGGCTAGTGGCTTTTCCCCCATCACACAACCTGGAGCCAGAAGCAGGAATCCTCCACTTAGGTCCAGAATGGCAGTCCTTGGAGGTTCTGAGAAACCAGGCCAGCTGAGAGAGAGCGAGGTCAGGGACCTGGGAAGGGCATGGTGCCTTTCTGTTTCCAGCACGTCACTGTCAGGATGAGCCCCAGCTACCTGCTCAGGGTCCCCTTTCTCCTCCTCAAAGCATCCCCAGAGATGGACCAAGAGTATAATTTGGGAGTCAGGGAGGCCTGGGCTTAAAACCTTTGCTCAGTGTAATGTTTTTGAGCCTTGGTTTCCTCATCTGTTAGAAGGGTGTGTATTGTAGATGTTTTCAACTCAAGCACCCACTTTCTCTTCAGTTCCTGTGGGCCTGGCTGGCTCTGTCCAGTCTCTGAAACCACCATTTTCTGGCTGGTTCTAGACGACTCTGCCACTCCTTGGTGTGGACAGCCCATAGCAAGCCAATTTCCCACAATGCACCTGACTGCTCAGACCTCTAGTTCCTCCAACCCAACCTGACTGACCTGGCTGACCTGGAACCCGTACCTTGCCCTTAGGCAAGGAGCCCTTAGGCTGGTGGGGGAGGAGAAACATAAGCCACTCCTCACCCAAATCCAGGCCACCAGCAGGGACCTCTGAGGTCTGGGGGCAGGGGCTGGGCACGCAACACCTTAAGGTCCCACCACAGTCTTACTGCCACTTTGTAGCTGAGAAAACTAAGCCTGTGTAGAGGAACAAGGACACTGAAGGTGATATAGCTGTCATTCATTCCAATCTAGGCACATTTGAGGGCCAAACTTACCTTCTGGGCTGGGCAGGATTGCTGTTTGGCTTATTGGTGGAGAGCTGTGATGGACACCTATTACTTCCAATCAGGGTTTAGCTCATTTCCTTTTTTTTTTTTTTCTTTGCTGCTCACTTGTGGAAGTGTCTCAAACTCACAGCTCCCCATGTTCTAGTAACCACTCAAGTAGAACCCGGAAACCTGGGACTCCCTGTAGTTTGATGTTAAGTTTCACCTGCCTTCGCACTCTGGGTTTACTCATATGGTTTTCTTTTATGCCTTGCCCATCATTAATTCACTCGCCCATTCATTAATCCATTTGTTGATTCACTCATTCATCAATTTGCTCATTAATTCACTCACTCATTTATCAGTTCTGTCATTCATTAATTCACCCAGCCATTTATTTGTTCATTCAACAATCTCTGAGGACACAAGTCTTCGGTGGAAGCTCTGTGCCACCAAACCAAAGCCAGCATGCGACGAGAGCTGGTGACAGGCCCTGACACAGCCCGTCACGTGGACTGAAGACAAAGCACCTGGCAAGGCACTGTGAGACTGTAGACCTTAGGATTGTTGACTTCAGCTGGCCAGTAGAGGGGTGGGACCAGCACTAGACACCGTGGGGAAGCCTGCATGCACTGCCCTGGACTGGGCTCACTCACCATGGGGGCCCTGTGGTTCCAGCTCCTGGCCTGCTCCCCGCCCTTCTCCCTCCTTTCGGCTCAGCAGCCAGGGTGATTGTCCTTGAGCACATGTCTGCTGACGTCACTGCCTGAAAAGGTCAGTGATTGAGCTGAGGAAGGACTCGGTGGTTACCCACTGGCTACGGAAGCATGGCTCCCTTAGTTCAGACAGCCACAGTCCATGAAGAAAACAAAAGCTAGGCACGGAAGCATGTACTTGTCATGACAGGGAGATGAAGACAGATGACCCCTGGGGCTCACTGGCCACCATAGCCTACTGCTGAGGTTTGAATAAGAGCGGCCCCCATAGGTTTGGATGTTTTGTCCCTAGGGAGTAGCACTATTTGAAAGGATTAGGAAATGTGGCCTTGTTGGAGGAAGTGTGTCACTGGGGGTGGGCTTTGGGGTTTCAAAAGTTCACACTAGACCCACTGTCTCTCCTCTCTCTCTCTCTCTCTCTCTCTCTCTCTGCCTGAAGACTGGAATGTAGCTCTCAGCCACATATGTATAATGGACTAAACCCCTGAAACTGTAAGCAAGTCCCCAACTAAATGCTTTCTCTTAAAAGAGTTTCCTTGATCATAGTTGTTAGGAATTTTTCCTAATGCGAGCTCTCAATTCCCAATCAAGCCAAATCAAAACAAGCCAAATTAAGAAATATCTAGGTTTAATGGGATTCCTGTGCTCTCAGGAGGCCGTGAATGCTACCACCAGGAGGAAGGAAAAGAGACCACGTGATCCTCTTTTGGGAGTTCACATAAATACTCTGTAAAGGGAGTGATCCTGACCTGGCATGCTGGGATTTGGAGTCCAGACCAATGAAACTCTCAGGCCTGGGGGCTGGGATAGATGCAGGGGCTGGGGTCTATGCTCCCAACTTAACAATAGTGTCTCTTCACAGCAATAGAACAATGATAAAGACACCTAATTAGGTAGCTCTAGGCCAATGAGAGGCCTTGTTTCAAAAAAACAAGGCAGTGAGCCAGCAAGATGGCCCAGCAGATAAAGGTGCCTGCTTATATCCCAAGATCAATGTGGTAGAAGGATAGAACTGACTTCTGCGAGTGGTCCTCTGGCCTCAATACACAGACCATGGCACCCAAGCACCCCCTCCCCACAAAAACTAAAGAAATATATAAATAAATAGATAAGTACAACATTAAAAAAAGATTTTAATAAACCAAGATGGATAATTTCTGAGGAAAGGCACACCCAAAGCTGAGCACTAGTCTTAACACACACACACACACATACACACACACATGCACAGAGTGTCTTCCTAATACCTGCCCACTTTAAGCCTAAATCTTGAACTTACCATTCAAGGCCTTTCCTGGCCCAGCACTACCACACCAAATGCCATCATGACAGCCACAGCCTCTGAACCAGTCGTTTGACCCTTTCACAGGCTTCCTTTCCTCACCGGCGCAGCAGGAATGATCCAAGTGCCTTTCTCAAAGACAGCTGTCCCAATACTGACCCCATGTACTCTTCCTGTGGGATGCTGGAGGTGGCGTTTCCTCCTAAACTCAGTACACTGGTTACTACCTAGGCTGTAAATGCTTATGCTAGATCATAAATGCCATGCGCTTTTGCTTGGCTCTTTGAGGTTCCCCCTCTTGGAATCCAGTGGCCAAACCCAAAGAAAGTCCATCACAGATGCCCTGTGCAGTCAGTGCCAGCCAGCCCACTGTGGGAGTGCTCCAGTCGGTGCCAACATGCCCACCATGCAAGTGTGCCATGTTGCTGAAAGTCTACTCCAGAGGCTAACCCTTGGAGCTTCAATGGTGTCTGCCAAGGCCTTCAGCACAGGAAATCTGCAGGGCCATCTTCAGACATGACAGTTGGGAAGCTTGTCACTCAGCCAAAGAGAGCTGAGATGCCAGTCCCATAGAGTCCTTGTGAGAAAATGAAGTGAGCCACTTTGTCATGACAATAAACCACACATGTGGCTTCAACCAGACAGCTGTGTCTCAATATCCTGGAGGCCGAAGCTCTAAGAAGAGAGGATGAGTGTAGACAGTTCCTTCTGAGACCTGCCCTATGTCTGTGACAGGTATGTCCTTCTCCCATGTCTCCCACCACCCTCTTCCAGATATGGCCTTTCCTCCTTTTCATATCATGACAGTGATATTGGATTAGGCACCACCCCAATGGCCTTATTTTAAAGTCCCTCCTACTTTAAAGACGTGAGAGTGGTTACAGTCCCATCCTGAGAAATTAGAGCCCAGATGTCTGCACACAAGTTGCAGTAGGGGACAGTTTAGCTGGTAACAATAAAGAATGGCTTATGGAGCACTCTGAACAGTGCCTGCTCATGGAAAACCCTCAGTCAATGTCAGCCAGTGTCCCCATGCTAACTGCCACCCCACTGCCCTCTATCTATACTCATGCCCACCTCGCTCTAGCTCTGGGGCACTGTCTCAGGTCCCCAGGCCGTCTTCTAGGCTGTGCCTTCTGCTGTCCTGGTCTCCATTCACCCCAGTCCCTCCTGGCTCAGGAGGTCAGCCCTCCCCCTCCCTGGGCTAAGAGGCTCCAGCAGCTGTGTCGGAGGTCCTGTCGACAGTCCTCCAGCCTAATGGGGATCGGGAGACTTGATTTTTTAGTTTTCAACCTGAACTTTTGTTCTGTTTCACAATATAAAAATAGGGTGTATTTTTTTCTTTCTGGCTATAAAAATGATGTGTTCTCAGTTTGTAAAACCTGTACAGCACACTTTCTTTTAAAAAAGAAAGCAAAAAAAATCACTTCAAACTAATCTATTGGATTTTGTTTTGTTTTTGAGACAGGTTTCATGTAGCTCAGGCTGGTCTCAAACTTACCCTGTAGCCAAGGATGACCTTGGATTTCTTACCCTGCCCCTGCTTTTCAGGTGCTGAGACTTTAGGCAGGGACTTTAACCCCTTGTTTAAGGGGTGCTTGGGATCAAACCCAGGGCTCCATGGCTTTATAGGCAAGCAGTTTACTAACCGAGCCACACCCCCAGCCACAGTGAATGAGTTTTAATATCATAGCCTATGTGTCTGGAATTTTTCATAGGTGTGAAATGTAATATGTGTATGATATTTTCCCTCTTGATTCTAAGGTAACAGACTGTAGCGTGCACCCCAGGCTTAACTGCAAAGCTCCAAGTAGAGAGGAATTGTAGTAAACATATATATTCATTTACAGTGTGCATTCTGAAAAGCACACACATTTTAGAAGCAAGAAATATGACACGGTCAAGGACAGCGCACAGAAAGCAAAAGCACTTGTTTTCTGGGATGCCTGTACACGGTGTGAAGACATATTACAGCGATTGGTCTCATTAAGAGCTGAAGCGCCAATAGCAGGCAGGAGGTATAGGTGGGACTTTCATGCAGAGAGAGAGGAAGCTAGGCACATGTCAGATGCCAACAGACATGGAGGGAGTCAGGCACACAGAATGAAAGGAAGGTAAAAATGTGGATAAATATAAATGGGTTAATTTAACCTATAAGAGCGGTGGGACAAGTCTAAGCTAAGTCCAAGCTTTCAAAATAAATAAGTTTCTGTGTAGTTATTATAGTCTTTGAGTACTATGCTTAGGATGGGGTTGTTTTATTTTAGGACCTGGGGTCTTGTCGTGTCGTGCCAGATAATCTTGGGCTCCCACGCTCAGATCTCCTGCTGCAGCCTAAGTATCCAAGATGATAGGTGTCTGTCTTGGAAACACTGTCTCGTGGTCTTTGTTTAACAAAGCTTGTCCACCATTCCACGTCGATAGCTGGAGGCGCTGCTGTGAATCTTAGTGGCCGCATACTGTTCCATCAAATGGATGTCTCACAGCTACCACAAACTCATTCCCCAGCGCTGTGCAGGTCAGCCGAAGTTCTTTGGTGTCCACACATGCATTGCCAGCCTGGAGCGAAGTGATTGTGGGAATGGTTGGTGTGTATTCACTTCTCAGTAGTGACAGGCTGTGAGCCTGAAGTCCACCCGCCCCCCGCCCCCCGCCCCCGTGACTTTGCCACCACACAGCTTTCCAAACTCCCAACCTAGTATGTTTCAGGCCCTTCCTGGCTGGTCCAGGTCCCCTGTTCTTTCATCTTCATCGTACCCTCTGCCACTTGGTTCTTGGCTGTAATCTGATCTTCACATGTAAGCTCTCTCTTCACCCCACTCACTGCTCCGACAGCCTCTCCAGGAAGCCTTCCATGACTTAGCCCTCCTCAGGTGAGCTCCACTGATATTTCTTGGAACACTTAGGCTTACCATTAGGGTAAATCAGGAGATTACCAGTAGTTACCATTCCGAAATTACACAGTAGGCAATTTCTGATGGCCAACCTAATATAAACCCATCACGCCACCCCTTCAGTGTTGAGTGATGACATTTGGGACAGGGACCTGTCTGCAGTGTTCACTGTGGCATTATCCCAACCCTGTACCCAAACTCAGACAGCCTCATCTGTCAATATTAATGAATAAATGAATTATGAAGCTTTGAGTCAGATTGAAACTAAGACCGTAAGTGCCTTAGCATAGTCTGTGCCAGCGTGGGGGAGGATCACCTGTCTCCATTTGGCACTGGTGGAGGGGAGCAGAGACATTGACAAGGCTATGTGCACATCACCAGCCACAGTGGCTGGATCCAGCTGCTGTAATTTCCAACCCGGTTTTTCCAGGACTGTGCCCAGTATCGCTTTAAAGTGGCCACTAGCACCTGGGTCCCTCTAGATGGAGAGTCAGGTCGAGGACGTGGGGAGAGGTCTGGGCGCTCCCTCTCATCAGTTTCCTCCCGGCGAGTAGCTGGTGCACTGTGTGCCGATGGCCACACGGTGGCAGTGTTGGCACCGCCTGGGCTCTGGGAGTAGCAGGAAGCCCCAGCCAGCTCCCGCAAGATGCCTTCAGAGGCCGCTGTGTAGAGTGCATGCTGCGTGCACAAAAGGGTACGTGTGCTGGGCGGTGTTGGAGGGTGCCCCCCGTGTCTGTAATTATAGATGGATAAGTCAGAAGGGTCTGTGTGCGTAGGTACGCACGCATGCTTGGTTGTCTTAACGTGGTATTTGTGCTTCCATGGGTGTTTTTTTTAACAGTGTGTCTTTGAATCTGTGAAACTATACGAGCTAAGGATGCTCACTGGGGGAGAGTGTTTAGTGTGTAAAACCATCATGGTCCTGATGTGCTCATGTGGAGTAAGTGTATTTCTGGGAGAGAGGAGGGGGCAGTTTGAGGATGTGTGTTTTTGGCTGTCGGTCTACACCAATGCCAGGGACTCCTGGAGTTTTGTCTCCCCCTGCCCAGACCCCTCCTCCATAGACACTGTTCTAATTCTGACCCTCAGGGCCTCAAGCTGGGGCCCCACTGGCTGCAAATCTTCTAAGATGCTCTGTTTGCACCTCCTCCCGCCCACATCTCTCTCTGGGTCCCCTCCCTCCAGCCACTGACCCCTGCAATAGCAGAGCTTCTCCCACTGCAGCTTCAGGACCCTGAGCACACACACAGAGTGGGACGACAGCCTCCAGCTGGCATCCAGCAGGGCCTAGCCCAGTTCCCCACCCCGGAGAAGAGAGAGGCACCCTTGTCACCGGGGCCCTGGGTAGTCCCACAGAGCCCATCAGTGCGCGGGCATCTACCTTATTCTCACCCAGTGGTGCCTGAGACCGAGCGCTGCCTGTCTCCTCAGAGCTCAAAGTGGGACTGGGTCTCAGATTCAGTGGCCCAAACCTTGGGAGGATGTGGGGATGACACTAGCTCCTCCTCCTGGTCCCATCCCTTACCCTATACAGGCACATCACAGCTTCCTCCCAGCCTGCTCCCTCCCCCTGCCGGGCAAGGGCCCAGAGTGCCACGTCTGACCATGTCTGGACACCCTTCCCCCCGTGGTTATTAATAATTGGGTATTAGGCAAGAGGCACTATCGATTCTGGCGCGGGCAGCTCCAGGTCGAGGTAATTTATGGAAACACCGGTGTCCCTGGTGATAAATAATGAGGTGATCGTGAGGATGGGTCACTAGTGAGCGGCCTCCATCCTCTACCCTGTCCACTAATACACTAGCTCATAAATGGAGGAGGGAGCGAGGGATCCAGCAAGCTGGAAAGACAAAGGATGCTTTGGTGATACAAGCCTCCAGACGACCAGACAAGGAGAAGCAGAGACAAGGCTCCCTCCGTGGGTCCTGGTGGAGGAGCTGGGAAATGGAAGGAGGACACAAAGAGGGCAGACTGGCAGACAGGGACATAGGAGGGACACAGTGGGGACAAGGAGACACGGGAGAGATGGGGTGGGAGAGGAATGAGAGACACACAAGGCAGAGGAAGGTGAGATGGGGCGCTCTGAGGCTGGGCAGGGTGGGGACAGCAAGGACAGAGACAAAGAAAGAGGACTGGAACAGTCGCAGCCAGCTGCTCCCAGGGAGGACCATGCACAGGTCAGTGCTCCAGCCCCTGGACAGTCACCAGGCCTGTGTGCTCCGGAAGCAGACTCTGAATCTCCCGGGTCCAGCTGTGTAACCTTACACAGGTCACTTCCCCTTGACGAGGGGACCCTCTTCTGCCTAGCTGGGAGAATGAACCATCAACATCAGTGCACTTGGGACCGAGCGCCAGGCCTCAGAGTGTGCAGGTCACTGTGTAACCATGGCACGTGGTCCTGATGGAGTCACACTTCATGTGACTCTAACTCTACCGAGTGAGCAGAATGCCCAGTTAGCCCACAGGTCGAGCAGCTTCAGGGAGCTCTCATAGGAGCGAGGTGAGATTTGGGCCTGGACTTAAACCAGTAGGAGACGCATTCCTGGGAATAAGGCAATGTGATGTTGTTTTCAAGGCTGAAGGAATACCAGCAGGGCTGGGTTGCATCCTCTAGCACATCCACCCACCCACCCACCCACCCACACTCATACGGAGTCACCAGCTTTAACTTGGCTACCTCCAAGGCCAGAAAACTCACTAACCACTCTTGAGAAAACCTAATTCTGAGAATGTCCTTTCTCACAATTACTCTTCAGCCCAGTCTAGCCCCCCGTCCACTGCTCACTCCTGCCCCCAGGTTCTGATCACCAGGCATCCACACTTGGCTGCTGTAGACAATGCTTCCAGGCTGGCTGGTCACAGGGCTGGAGGCGGTCCCTCTACCCTGGATCCATAGTGCTCACTTTTGACTACCCAGAGCCTGGGGCTTCTTGGACAGCTGCCAGGAGCTGCATCTCTTCCCACGTCAGCCATCTTGTCTGGGTAGAAAAGTATACCAAAGCCAGTCTACAGGCTGAGCCAAGGAAGACGCCCATTCTGTGTCCCCTGGACAGTGTCTTGATCCTGCTGCCTACTGACCAGGTAGTTGTGTACACTGCCCTTCCCTACGGTCCCTGAGTAGACTGTGTTTCTCCGTCATGTCGGGCACTCATGTTTGGGAGTTTACAGAGATCTTGGCATGGCTCTGTGCCACGCTGGTCAGCCTGCCCCTCGTGCCCAACCCCATCCTGACCCTGTGGGACCCTTCCACACTCACACCAGGGAGTCAGCTCTCAAGTGGCCTACGCCATCACGGTGGCCGTTCTCTGTACCTACCATCTCTTGTGTCCCTTTCGTGTGGCGTTTTGTTCTCAGGGACTTCTCATCACCTCTCAGCTTCTCATGACCTTCACCCTGGGGGTCGAGGTACAGGCCCATCTGATAGAGGCTCTTCTTGGCAGTGGCTCTCCTGGGATCATGGCTTCCTATTAGGGGTTTCTAAACCATTCCTTGCTGTCCATTCAAGAACTTCATTGAGCAATTAAACTCAACTACGGCCAGTACTACGACCATTCCTGAACTCAGCAGCTGATTAACATTTTGTTTTGTCTCCTCGTTTTATAGCTATCCAAGAGGGTGGAGCTGAGAAAATGATGTCATGGCCACATACCATGGATGGGTACCATCTTATAAAGGATGAGACTAGGCAACTGTTAAAAAGCAGCGGATCTCTGGCTCATGGGACTGGGGCTCTCCTGCAGGGAATGGATGGGCTCAGAGGCCTTCAGACCTTATACCTGTGTGGCTGGGAGTAGCACTTGAGGGCAGGTGTGAGACAGAGACGCCACCTTGATTAGTTAGGGACGGGTGAGGGGTGAGGAAGACCTCCAACCTACAGGGAAGTGGGGAAGCAGTGGATCTACGCAGCTGGCCAGGAAACAGTCTGCGGGGTCGGCAGGGCAGGCCTGCTGTTCAGGATGCTGGAGAAGAAACACTCCTGGGTGTTTGCTGCATCCTAGTGCCCAGTCTGGAGTCACTGGGCTTGGCAGAGTCCGGTAGCAAGCAGACACAGGGAGAGATGAGCTAGGGCCAAGAGAAGGGCAAGGGCTGGGAGGTGTGGAAGAGATGAGCTATGCAAAGACTGGAGACTTGTGGAACTGGGAGAATCTGTCAGAGCCTCCGGGTGAACCAGGGAGATTTGCCAGCAGGCTGGGGTTGGGGATGAGGAAGCATGGACGTAGATATCAATTAGGGGATCTGGGTGTGCCTTCCTCTCCAAATGTCCCCCTAATGCTGGCAAGGCTGAGACTGGCTGCTTCTGACCAGGGCCTCTACCATTGAGCTAAACACCAGTCCTCCCCCAGGTCTTTTAGACGCTTTGCCTGGAAGCAAAGCTTGTACCTGTGGGTCATAACTGGGGCTCCCACGGGTCTCCAGAGCCCTTTCTGGTTCCCTATATATCAGGGTCGCCTCATGGATTTGCCCAAGGCCACCTGGCTGCTTTGGGTCCTATAGCCCAGCTTGGTTGGCACATAGGGGATTCCTTCTCCTCAGCTTGCTGGTCCTCCCTTCCTCAAAGCCTGTGCAGCCAGCTCCCCAGCTCCTCCAAACCCCTCCCCAGCTCCCCCCCAGTCACCCTCCAGCTCACTGTTTTACTATGTTCCAGGACTGGCTAAGCCCCAGAACAACTGTTTCTCCTGCGGAGGGGCTGTGGGCACTGCTGTGTCCCATGCAGGGCCTGGCTCCAACGAGGCCCTTAGTCCCTGGTCACCCTGGTCACCGTGGGTCGAGTTCGGAAAGCACAAACAGGATACCTATGACCCTCCAGGTCAGGTGGGACATGGGGGAACCAATTGAGCGGCTGCCGCCGGTGGGACCCCATGCCTCTCCCAGGCCCTCAGCACCGCCCCTCACCAACGGCTTTGTTCCCGACCTCAAACCACAGGGAGAATAAAGTTTGTGAAATATTAGTTTAATAAGACATGCGACTACTATTAAGGATCCAAGGGTTCTTATTTATTATTCATGGGGCCGTGTGATTTAGGGGCGAGTGGGTCCGCAGAGGCTTTGCTTGGCCGCCTCTGCTGCAACCAACCCTCCCTGCAGCGACCGGCTTCCATCATCCTCTCCCCTACACTTGCTCAGACTGCAGTGCTCACAGGAACCGCCACCCTCACCAGGTGTGGAGTGGGGGCAAGATGGCCACAGCTACTTTCCTGGGTGCTTCAGTGCTGTAGCAGGCCGAAGGGCGGCTCCTTTTCTGTCTCCTTTTTAGGGTCCTGGGACCTCCAAGAGTTGGGTAGGTGAAGCAGGCCTCGGGCAGATTGGGACAGTGAGGAGGGGACTAGGTTATACCTGAGCTAACTTGCTGGTGACCTTGGACAGGTGTCTCACCTTCTCTGTCTCAGGCTCCCTCTAAAATCAGGGCCTGAGTGATCATCTGAAAGTTTTAAGCAGGTGTCTTGTCTTTTGTTTGTGTACAGCATCTTCCTAGAGGTACAAAATCCATCATGGAATCTCAGTGCCGCCAAATTTCCTTTTCTGTGACTTGTAGTCAGCTCTTCTCATGCCCTCAAACACAGATGCTCTGTCCTGACTTCTCTGGTCATACGTTAGAGTCACTGGCTCTTGAAGTCTGTAGTAGTAAAGTCACATGACTTTATAAAACATGTGATTGTGAACAGTTTCTCCTTTTTTATTGTTGAGCAACACTCCATGATGTGACTGGCAAGCTGTGGGTTCACTCACCTCCCGTGGTCACGCAGGCTGCCGGTCCATTCACCTCCCGTGGTCACGCAGGCTTCCGGTCCACTCACCTCCCGTGGTCACTCAGGCTTCCGGTCCACTCACCTCCCGTGGTCACGCAGGCTTCCAGTCCATTCACCTCCCGTGATCATGCAGGCTTCCGGTCCATTCACCTCCCGTGGTCACGCAGGCTTCCAGTCCATTCACCTCCTGTGGTCACACAGGCTTCTGGTGTTTGGTGCTCATGAATGAGAGCTTCTGGGAGTGTCTGCCTCTTAGATTCTATTTCCCTTGGGTAAATATTTATGCCTGAACTTGCTAAGTCAAAAGGTAAGTACTTTTTGTTGTTTATTATTTGATTTTAAATTTCCCTGCATTGATAAGACTCAGCTCACAGCCCTGAAGACCGCTCTACCATGGAGCGAGGAGGAACTGACTGCCATGTTTGTTGTTTTTAAAGGGTCCTTTTCAATTTTTATTTGTGTGTATGTTTGTCTTCATGTTTATGCCTTGTGTGTGAAGTTCCCTAAGAAGTCTAGAAAATGGCTTCTGCTCCCCGGGAGCTGGCGTTGAAGGGGGTGACCTGGGAACAATGTGCACTCCTAGCCACTGACCATCCCACCCCTGTGCTTGACTTTTAAAGGAAGTCTCCAGGGCTGGAGAGACAGCTCAGTGGTTAAGAGCACTGGCTGCTCTCGCAGAGGACCTAGGCTCAGTTCCCAGCACCCATGTGGTGGCTCATACTGTCTCTTGCTCCAGTTCCAGAGGATCTGGTGCCCTCTTCTGGCCTCTCTGAGCACCTGCAGTCCTGTACATATCACACACAGGCATATACACATTTTAAAAATAATAAATCTCTCTCTCTCTCTCTCTCTCTCTCAAATCATTACAGTCTCATCAGCAATGCTTAGAGCTCTGTGGTTGCTCCACATCCTTGCCAACACTTCATAGTGTTGGACTTTTTAATTTTGGCCATTCTGTTGGGTGCCTTGGTACTTGTAGTTATCTTAATTTGTGATTTGCTAAAGCTGCTGGTCACTCTTGTGATTTGAGGAAATTTCTGTATTTTCTTTTGTGACCCACTATTTCCTGTTTTGGTTGCTTTCTTGATTTTGCTTTAATTCACAGGACATATTTACACACAAAGAATGCAAGCCTGGGGCTGGGAGATGGCTCAGTGGGTAAACTGCTCGCCATGAAGACCTCACGAGCTGGGTTCGAATCCCCAGAACGTATGTAAAGCTGGACACTGCAGCACAGGCACTCCTTCAGTGACATGGGGCTCGCCGTCCAACGATCCGAGCCCTGTTAGACGTGAAGTTGTGACTTTTTAAATTTGTAGCATTCCCGTGTCTTCTGGTTTTTGATAAGTGTTAACTGAAAGTTTCTGTTTATAGTCTCTGTGTTTTGTGGGCTCTCAGTCGATTTGCTCTATGTTGTGAATGCATTTTCCTGAATTTTCTTGTAGAAGCTTATAGTTTAAATGCCAAGTGTCATGACCCATTGCAGACTGACCTTTGTGGGTGGTGGAAGGTGAGCTTTTCTGTTGTTTGACTCTGTTCTCTGTTCGCTCATCTGGTTGTCCAATGTGATTGAAGACAGCTTTTTACAGTGAGCAGGCAAGAAGAGGGAAAGAAAGACCAGAAAGAAGAATGGAGGGAAAACAAAGGGAGAGGGAAGAGGGGAGAGAGGTGAGACAGACAAGTGTGAGGGGGGAAGAGTGGGTGAGCGAATGGGCCCTCTGGTATTGGTCTGTCTTGGACTTACCTTTCCTCTCCCCACCGCCTGCCTCCGGGTCCCCACCGCCTGCCTCTGTGCCAAGTCCTCCAGTCTTGATTCCATCACCTTCACAGTGAGCTTGAAAATCAGGCGGGGTAAATTCAATGTTTCCTTTTAATATTGACTGAATTATTATTGGTCTTCTGCTTTCTCATGTCAATTTGAGAATCAATTTGCCAATGATTTATAAAAAAATCTATTTGATGTTTTTGTTGGGACCCAAGTTTTCCATAACTCATGCTGGGTGCGCCTTGGGAGGCTCTCTGTCCCCCAGTTACCTTTTCTGCCAGTATTCCTCTGAAGATGCCATCCTTCCCAGCAGCCCAGAGGGTGAAGCTGGGGATCTGAAAGCCAAACTCATCCCAAAGTCTGGAGTGAGAGAGCTCAGCCTAGTCCTGGGGTCATTGCCAAACCTGTGAGGGCA
This sequence comes from Ondatra zibethicus, assembly GCA_004026605.1. Taxonomy (NCBI): domain Eukaryota; kingdom Metazoa; phylum Chordata; class Mammalia; order Rodentia; family Cricetidae; genus Ondatra; species Ondatra zibethicus. The sequence continues at coordinate 65,253 of PVIU01005019.1, forward strand.
GCTGTGGAGGACCCCGTATGTCACTAAAATATTGATCATTTAAATGTTGTCATGCCTGGGGTTCACCTCAAAATAACAGAATGAGGGTAGGTGGTAAAACAGAAGCAAAGTTGGTCATGAGCTAAGCATGGAAATTGGGGGTGGGCACAGAGGACTCATAATACTCCTTACCCACCCTGCACACTCGTGGCATTTTATGATGAACACTCCCAACATGCTCCCCCCAGCCTCGCCTGGACCCCACTGCACGCTGGTTAATGACATTTTCTTTGCCATCTGCAGCTTCTCCGGTGACTGCTCTGTCCCCATGCACCCTGGAGCAGACCCCGCTGCAGGTGGCCGTGTCCAGGCTGCCCGTGATGCGGGGTTGGCAGGTGGGTTTCCAGCTCACCTTAAATGAGTTCTGAGATGACTGACCTCCAACAGCTGCCACCTGCAGCCCTGGGCAGGGCCCTGAGCCAGTGCCAAGCAACAGTGGAGGGCCGGATGGAGAGGGAAGACTGAGTTAAAGGCAGAAGGGAAGACCGTGGGGGACTTCAGAGGCCCCTGCAAGACCTGGGCTCAACTCCAAGTGGAGGCTATAGCAGGGAAGAAAGTGTCTCTTAAGTGTGGGAAGACGCCTGCAGCTGCTGTGGAAGAAATGACATGACACAGAGAAAAGCTAGGAGGCGGCTGTGGTCACCAAAATTGACATGACATGGGCTGGCACCAGGCTGGTGGCAGAAGTAGTCAAAATGGCCAGGCTTGGGATACACAGGAAGGGTGTCACGGACAGGCTTCCTCACAGATGGGATTTGGGTTGAGAGAGAGATGGGGGAGTCAGCCATGGTGCTTAGGATGAGTGAAGAGTTGACATCTGTCAGGCCAGGGACTATGGAGACAGCAGAAAGTCAGGACCATGATATGTAAAACATGTGACGGGTCCTTACAAAACTCACACAGGAGTGTAATGGTGACAGTGTGAAAGGGTAGTGCATCCCTCAGGGGTGTCCAGGGTTCTACCTCCTGCGTAGTCTGAAGCAGCCCCTGGGGAAGTGGTTAGCTATCGTGGAAGAGGGATTCTGACAGAATATGTGGGTTCTGCCTGCTTTGCCTCTCTGTCTTCCCTAATGTCTCATGCCCTAAGCTATGTCACGACAGTATAAAGACTTTCATCAAAGGCACCATACTCTTCATGTCCCAGTCTCCAGAGCCAGGAGCTAAAGAACTTTCAGTTGTTTATAAATGGCCCAGCCTGTGGTACTCTGTGATAGGCAAACACCAACTGAGATGGTCCAGCCTCTGGTACTCTGTGATAACAGAACACCAACTGAGATGGTCCAGCCTCTGGTACTCTGTGACAACAGAGCACCAGCTGAGATGGTCCAGCCTCTGGTACTCTGTGACAACAGAACACCAGCTGAGATTGTCCAGCCTCTGGTACTCTGTGACAACAGAACACCAGCTGAGAAGGTCACATGGCCTGTTGAGCAGACAAGGGCAGACAGGAGCCCAGTGTAGGAGCCAGTGTTGGGGACAGATGACAGGGTTCTGCTCTAAAATGAGGTTGAAAGCTCACTGCGATGAAACGAGACAGCATGTCCCAAGCTTGGTTCATAAGCATGAATGACTGCATCTCCGGCCTCCTCCCATAGGGTGCTACTGTCCCTTGGCCATCACTTCCTGTTCTGTCTTCACTCTGTCCAAGGCCCCCACACCTCCCTCTGGGAGTTCATTCTGCCTGCAGTGCCCGGCTTTCTAGGCTCCTATATAACCTATCTGTCCTTTCACCAAAACTTATTTCTGTCAACTTTCTTTCTTTTTCAAGACAGGGTTTCTCTGTGTAGCTTTGGTGCCTGTCCTGGAACTAGCTCTTGTAAACCAGGCTGACTCGAACTCATAGAGATCCGCCTGCCTCTGCCTCCCAAGTGCTGGGATTAAGGGTGTGCGCGCCACCACCGCCAGGCCCTGTCAACTTTCTTAAAATAGTTCCCGTGTGCTACCTGTGAGCCCAAGCCCTAGCCAGGGCCATGTGTGGGGTACAGTTGCTATCCCTGAGCCACTTTCAAAAGAGGGGGCCCTTCTAAGACAAAGGATGCTTAGAAAGAAGCCAGCCTCACTGATGGATTCCCCCACCCACAGCATCTCGACATTCCTTCTCTCCATGTGGGGATACCTAAAAAGATGGGTAACTGCCTCAAATGGACAAGGAAGAGCAGAGCAATAGGGTGTCTGCTTAGTCTGCTTAACCACACCCACCCACATCCACTCATTTTGGCTACAGTGGTTTGTACAAGGGCAAAGGCAAGGGAAGAGTTTCCAAAATAAGGCCCTCAGCAGGACAAAAGGTGCAGACTCTGCACGCGGGACTGGCAGCATACAGAGTAACTGCCCAGGTTTAACAGAGATAGATGTGAGGCTGACAGTTTACAGTCAGGGTCAGCGGCCCAGGTTGAGATACTAGATGCTGAGCCCTGGCCTGAGCCCCTGGCCTCCTCATCTTCAAGTGTGGTGTAGGGGGAACAGCTGAACCTGATCTGGTACCTACCCCCACGCCCCAATCAAACCTCCCTCCATGCAAGACTAGCCCCTTCCCTGGAGGAGGCCAGGCTGCAGACAGTGCCACTGCTCTGGAGAGGGGAGTTGAATATTCAGTATCTGGGGAGACAATAAAAGTCCCAGGAAGAACCTGGCTAAGGCAATTACCTCTGCATAAATGCATATATTATTCATCCGTGGCTTTGAATATATAAATAATACTGATAGAATTTGCATGCGTTAAAAGGGGATGTAATTACCCACGGATGCCCGTGAGCGCCTGGTACCCACTGGCCAGTCCTGGACCTGCTGCCCTGCCCTGCCCCTGGCGGCTCACCTTTGCGGCCGATGCTGCGTGGGCGTCTGTGTGACTTGGAGGTTGTGATGCCTCTGGCAGTTCTTCTGCGCTGTGCTTTCTGGTGACCTTGGGGACTCTTCTTGCCTCCCGACTCCATCTGAAAACTTTGGACTCTTTTTAATAAGATCATTATGATTGTCCCTTTTAAGAATCACATTGTCTTGGGCTATGGAAACAACGCTTGTTTATCATGTATAATTTAGAAAATGAACAAATTTGAAAATGAAGAATAGAATTCGTTACCTCCCCCACTGCCCTGACGTGGCCACAGCATGTTTGTCTTCTGGCTAGCCTTGTCGGTTTCTAACAAACTTGGGATCATATTATGCACAAAGGTTTGTAACCTGCTTTTATCTTTTATGCCATGTCATCAGCAGATGAAGAAATATAAAAGGCTAATAAGTAGAAAAAGATCCCAACCTCACTAGTAATTAAAGAAAATAAAAATTATAATCACACAAAGACATACTTTTTCACCTACCACACTGACAGATTTAGAATAATGATTCTAACCACCGCTGGTACACACACGAAGGAAGGGCTTCCCAGAACAGTCAGCAGAAAGAGCTGAAACCTGGGAGACTTCTGTGAAGGGCGAGTTAGCCGTCAAGTCAGGAGGCTTAGAAGTGCACAGCCTTTGGCCTCTGAAAATCTGTTCCTTAGAGTTCCAACTGTTGGCAAGAGGGAAGATTCACTCCAGACACACAGAACAAAAGATTAAAAACAACTTTAAAAATTCAGGGGTGGGAATTAGTGAGGTCTGTTATGACCTGGAGTTGTATCTGCAGCTCCTACAGCAGATAGTGGAGGACATTTATATATAGATGTATGTTCACACACAGAGACAATATACACACACACACACATATACATACACATCGACACATACAAATATACAGATGACACAAACACACAGATGTGTGTGCACACATAACCAGACACATACAAACACACACACACAGATGTGTATGCACATACAGAGACAGACACACACAAGTGCACATACAGATATGCACACATACATACTCACATCCAGACATGCATGCACACACACACATACACAATGTGAATGCATACACAGACAGACACAACACGCACAGATGTGCATGCATATACACAGAGACATGGACACATACAACACACGTAAATGTGCATGTACATGTAGACAGACACAAACACACACCCAGATATGCATGCACACATACACATCCAGACATGTATGCACACATATGCACATCCAGATGTGCATGCACACATACACACATCCAGGCGTGCATGCGCACATATGCACATCCAGACATGCATGCACACGCTTATGTGCACACACAGTCTCTTTCTCACACACACAGCCAATGCTCAGCATATATAACCAAGAGTAATGATTATGTTGGGATTTCTAGTTGAAAAGTTTATTTCTCTCTCTATTGACTAGATGAGAGGAATAAAGTGACAGAGGGACTGGGGAGATGCCTGGGCGGGTAAGGCACCTGTTTCAGAAGCTTGGCGACCAGAGTTCGGATCCCCGGGCTGGATCCCTGACACCCATGTAAAGCAGGACCTGGAGAGCTGCTTAAGGCAGCTGCCGCCCTACTGAGTTCTCTTCATTCTTCTCGCCAAAGCTAGACAAAATGCCAGCCCACATTCTAAGGGTAGGCATAGACCGAGATCATCAGTTCCTGCAGCGTGCTGCTTCATGGGGAGGAGATCTGTTTATGTGCTGCTTTCATTGGTTAAATGAATAAAGAAACTGCTTTGGGCCTGATATGGCAGAACTTAGGTAGGCGGAGAAGACAGAACTGAATGCTGGGAAGAAGGGCAGAGTGGGAGGCGCCATGGATCTCCTGCCTGAGACAGATGCTGGTTAGAATCTTGCTGGTAAGCCACAGTCACGTGGCGGTACACAGATTAATAGAAATGGGTTAAATTAAGATGTAAGAATTAGCCAATAAGAAACTAGAGCTAATGGGCCAAGCAGTGTTTTAATGAATACAGTTTCTATGTGGTTATTTTGGGGGTGTAAGCTAGCCAGGCGGCTGGGATGGAACAAGGGCCTGCTCGCCTTGCAACAAGGAGGCCATAGGGAGGAGGGAAGACCAGTGCCATGGTCGCCCTCACTCTCTCATCCTTGAGTCTTCCACCATCCTGCTGGTGTGGTTACTCGGATGGTTTTCCTCCAATACATTAGGGCAGAAAACAAACCAACAAACCAACCTCCTGATCAAGAGAGTAGACTCTCTGGGCTAGATAAAGACCTTACAACCAGGTAAACTGGTCTCTAGGAAGGTGGGCTCACCCTAAGCTACGTTAAAGAGCTATGTGGAGTAATAAGCCCTTTAATGAGATACCGTACTTCTCATTCCTGGAATCTTCCCGCACAGTGCAGAAGTCTACAGGTATGCCCGCTTTCCTGACTTATTCAGAAAGGGGTGATTTCCATTTCTTCTATCTCTTTTCTAAGCTAAACATGCTTTCCTTAACGTTCTTGGCTGCTTGTCTGTGACACGTCTGACCTCAGTGGCTGCTAGAATGGCTCGGCATTTCCCTTCCTCCTTTCCTCTCCAGGCAGCTGCATGATCAGGTTTCACAGCTTGCCTGCCCTGAGGTTTTTATTTTAAAACAGAACAAAATTGTCCTAGAATTTACGTTTGAGTCCATTCTTAAATTCTTTTATTTAATGAGACCAAGAACCTGATCCATTCTCCCGCCCCCATCAAGTACATATTCCTACTCTCCCGCAGTGTAACGTTCCTTGCAGGAAACGGCTCACAGGAACTACAATTCCCACAATGCAGCTCTCCTTTCCTCCCCTGCTGTTCTTTCTGGTTCCCCAAGAGCCTCCCTGATGGGAACTGTAGTTCAGAGAGGCCTTAACTAAGGGATGGGAGAATGATGAAGGCGGGGGAATCAAAAGCCCTGGCTGCCTCACCTAGTCTCAGCTAGTGGGGAGCGGCTCCCTTCTTCACCAGAGGAGACCCCAGGGGATCCAGGGGAAGGATGAGAAGTAGGTCCCTCCCACATCTTTTCCTCTCCTATCTAGTCAGACCTGTTCATAGTATTATACTTGTATTATCCTTGTATGGCTGGTCTTGAACCCTGGTCCTGGACTGTTGAAGAGGCTGCTCTTTCAGACTCACAGTGGTGTGAAGTTAAGGTGCCGTGGGTTCATTGTGCAGGCTGGTCTAATTCCTCCAGTGCTCTGGATGCTGTGTTCAAATCCACCCCATCATTTAACCACAATGATCTGGTGGAGAGGGAAAAACACCAGCCCATTTCACAGATGGAACTGGGAAAGCTCACCGGCTCTCAGGTGACAGGTGGGGCACGAGGACAGGCGTACAGAACTCAGTGTCCATATTCTCTGATTCTTCTCACAATAAAATGAGGTGAATTTGCATAATGCGAATTATTTTTATTTTTACACTCTTTTTTTTTCTAATTATTCACGTGTGTGTGCATACATACGCCACCGAGTACATATGGAAGCCAGAGGACAGCATCCCGGAGTTCTCTCCTTCCGCCATGGGGGTTCTGGTGATTGAACCCAGGCCTTCATGCTTAGCCTCAAGTGCTACCCACTGAGCCATCTTGCACCGAATTAACCACTAAAAGTGAGCCATTCTGCAGCAACTTAGTATATTCTCGAAGTAAATTCATCATCTCTGTCTGGTTTTCAAATGTTTTCAAGCTCCCCAAAACTCACTCATGAGCGGGCACTCTGGGCTCCCTCTGCCCACAACTGTGAGTTCTCCTTCATGCTCTAGAAATACCATCTTTATTGTTGGCTTTGCAGCCAAGGGAGGGGGTAGGTGAGCCCCGCCTCACTCTCTGCTTGCTTTTGGCTCTTGCCTGTCACTCCTCTAGCAGCCTGGGCCCAGGCCTCACCAACAGGGTGGAGCCCCTGCCACAGGCCGGTCCTGCTCTCAGTGAGAACCAGAAGCCTGGAACGCTGTGTTCTGCCCATGCCCACCCACCCCATATGGGTCTTCATTGCCACACCTGCCTCAGTTTCCTACAGCATTACCCTGCCATCGTCATAGTTAGGGTTTCTATTGCTGTGATGAAACACTGTGACCAAAAACAAACAGGAGAGGAAAAGGTTTACTTGGCTTACACTTCCACATCATAGTCCACCATTGAAAGAAGGCAGGACAGGAACTCAAGCAGGGCAGGCACCTGGAGCAGGAGCTGATGCAGAGGCCATGGAGGGTGTTGCTTACTGGCTTGCTCCCCATGACTTGCTCAGCCTGCTTTCTTATAGAATCCAGAACCACCAGCCAGGGATGGTACCACCCACAGTGGGCTGGGCCCTCCTGCAGCAATCACTAATTAAGAACATACTCTACAGCTGGATCTTATGGAGACATTTGCTCACTTGAGGCCTTCTCCTTTCAGACAACTCTAGCTAGTATCAGGTTGACATAAAAACTAGCCAGCACAATTGACCTCTTCACACCTTCAAAACCAGTACCACCTTGGTGACTCTTACATAACAAGTTTGGCTGCCAGCACAAGGTACAAGCTTGGCCACCTCTGGAGCACAGCTTCTGTGTTCTGACTCTCAGGAAACACTTCTAGAAGATTCCACCTCAATGATGCTGGTCTCTTGTTAATAAACAGCCAACTCTTTAGCTCCATCTTGTCAGAGACCACAACTCCTTTGCAGAGATTCTTCACCAGGTAAAGTCTTTGCTTGCCTCTGAAACTCCCCAACCAGGCCTCCGTCTGCACTGCTCTCCATGTTCTCATTTCTCAAGCTCCTACAGGACACTCAGTGACTTATCTCCCAATCACGCAACGCTCAACGACTTTTCTAGCCCAAAGTTCGAGAATCCTTGAACAATTCTTCCCCAAAACAGCATGGTCAGGTCTGCCACAGCAATATCCCACTCTAGATACTAAAATCTATATTAGTCAGGATTCTCTAGAGAAACAGGACTTACAGAATAAATCTCTCTTTCTTTCCTTCGCTCCCTCCTTCCCCCTCTCTTTACTTCAAATGATTTAATTAATAAATAATTCTTCACAAGTGTGCCTGGTCATTTGAGTTTTAATTAATTCCAGACATAGTCAAGTTGACAACCAAGAATAGCCATTATAGCCATGAAAGGTCCATTTGGGTGGGACCCCAGTTCTTGGCCCTTCCTGTTGTCACCTGGACCCCCAGAGCCTGAGCCTGGTTCTTGCTCTGGATTTGAGTGTCTCCTGTCACCTGCAGACCTCCCTGAACCCTGAGGCTTCAAGGCCATGACACTGGGGTCCTCCAGGCCTCACCTGTCTTGGTGACAGAAGTAGAAATCCCACAGACCTTGAATGTGCAGCGTGTGTCTAGGGACTGGGATTCCCAGCTCTTCTTGTGAGGGAAGCTGACAACTTGACCCTACCACATCCTCCCTCCCATTTTGGGGTCCCCAGGGCCAGCAGCCCTGGTAACTCATCAAGTTTCATGCCCAGAGCTCAGGACAAGAAGCCAGACTATTCCTCGTCCTGGGACAAGTGTACTTGGCAGGAATCTGCATGTCCCTTCAGAACCCTCTGTACCCCCAACCCCACCCTGGAGCAAAACCTTTTCATCCTGACCATGATTCAGCCAATCATCTGACAGTGTGAGCCAGGCCACCTGGTCACAGCTAGGTTCAGTCCATGATAAGACCCCACTCCAGCCAGAAATAACCAGAGCAGGAAGGTCCTTGTCCCCTAGTCCACCTGATGGCACACAGTTGCTCTGCCCCATAAACCTCCCTTCCCTCCTGGGTTGGCCAGTTAAGGTCTTTCCTGGGTTGATATTTGTCAAAGTGACTGCAGACCAGGCCTGTAAATCTGGGGAGCTTTCTGATCAGGCTTTAGGGTGCTCGACTGGCACTGAGACCTTCTGCTACCATCTTCACCACTCATGCCCACGGTATGGGCAAAACTCTGCTCAGCCACAACCCTGGACTCCTGCTGTACCCACCTATCACCAGCGCTGTCACCCAGGGCACAGTACCCAATGTTACAGTGCCTTCCATGGTGTGCCCTGTGTTTCAGAGAGTGGGAAGCCTGATTCACAGTAAGCATTAGGATGCCAGCTGCACCAATCGAGGCTAATGCCATTCTGCAGGAAGTCCCTTCCATTACTGAACTGGAAGTTCACAGTCTATCTCTTGACATCATTCGTGGGTGAAGGGCAAATCCAGTAAACTCATGTTGCCTTCATGCATGTGTGAACTGTGTCTGTAGTGGTGTCCACACACTTGTGCCTAATTGTGTGCACCTGTCTCGGGCTCAGCCTGGGCTGCACAGGTTGTCTCAGGCAGTAGGCATTCACTTTCTACAGTTCTGGAGTCTTGAGGTCCAGATCGAATCACAGGCATGCTCAGATTGCACTGAGGGCTCTATTCCTCACTTGCAGGCAGCCTCCCTCTCATTGGTCCTCACTCACCCTTGAGCTGTTCTTTGCATACACAGGGGTGGGGATGGGGACGAGGAGAAGAGGGAACATTCTATGTCTTGTCCTTTAATAAGAACGCCGAACCTATCAGAGTGAAGCCCCATCTGTACGATGTCCTATCATTACTTCCCAAAGGCCCTAACTCTAAAAACAACCACATTGTGTATGTGTGTAAGGATAGGGAGTTTAGATCTTCAACATGAATGGGGGTGTGTCACAGTTCAGTCCACGGCAATGTGTATATGTGTGTGTGTGTGTGTGTGTGTGTGTGTGTCTATTCCAGGTTCATGTCTGTTTCTGTGGAGAGGTGTTACAGTTCAGTCCACAGCAATGTGTGTGTTTGCACGCGCGTGTGTATGTGCATGCGTGTGTCTCTATATGTGTGGGAGAATGTGTATGGGCCTGTTACAAGTCCATGTCTATGTGTCTGTCTGCACATGGGTCCATGTGTCTTGTGTAGCTGGACTGTGAGGGGAGCAGGCAGTGAGAATCCGAACCTGCCAATCACCCCCTCCCACCTGAGGTGGAGGGAGGCAAGCTGGGGCACCAGCGGAAGCAAGCGTGGGCTCTTCTCTGCCGATCAAGATCTATAAATAAGGCTGTCTCCCTGGCATGTTCCACACCACACGCGGCTCTTTAATAAAAATTGGCTGAGATTTGTGGATAAGCCTGAAGCAAAGTCAATGCTTGGTGTCAATCCCACGCTAAGAGGGGCCTTCAGGGGTCAAGCTGCTTCCTGTATATGATGCCCCATCAAAGATATGTCAGCCCGGTGCTAAGCAGCTCCTAGAGTGCGGGGAGACACCCAGCTCCAGGGAGACTGGGCTCATGTCAGGGTTCTCAGCTATGGTGCCAGGATGGCAAGTGAGGAGGGGTGAGGGAACACAGTCCGTGTCATTCTGTCGATGGGACCCAGTTACTCCTCAGAGGCTGTGAAGGTCACAGCATCTTCCCTGTGTGAGCAGCAAAAAGGGTGGGAGGTCACAGCCCCTTCTCTCTCCTGTCCCAAGGGGCATCTGTCCTGGGGAAGCCAGGGCTCCATCTGGGTCTCTGCTTCTCACCAGGCCAACTTCGCAAGCAGAGAGTCTGCTGAGGGCTTGTCGGGGGTTACCAGTCCTTTGCACTCCTCTGATGCTGGAGGGGTCAGGCTGTGTGCCGCAGCAGGTGGATTCTGTCCAGCCTCAGCCACCGGGCGAGGATGAGCATCTAATAGGCATGCTGGCCACACTCAGTGAGGCAGAAAGAGGGGAAATCAAACGAAGTTTGGTTTAATTAAGTATCAGGGAAGATTTATGCAACTTCCTCTCTCTGTCATAAATATTAATGAGGGCAGACTGTAAGCTCTCCACCATCCACTGGCTTGGTAGAGGAAGGGCTGGTGGTGGCGAGGTCTTCAGCTGCCCCCACTAGTTCCCATGCCCACTCACATGCACACATACACATGCACATATATGCATGATCACAGGCACATTCATGATGTGCAAGCACACACACACACACACACACGCTAGTGGCAACTATGGCACCTGGGCAGGCGGGTGTTTGGAAGTCCCCTGCCCCACACTTAGCCACTTGGCAATGAGGCTCAGAAGAGAAGGGGGCTTCTTACCCAGTGGTCAGGGCTCTCCTTGGCCAACTTGACCTCACTCCCTCTCATGCTGTGCCAGCTGTAGTCTGACAGGCAGGAGGGTAGCACAGGATCATGACGGGGGGCTAACCAAGGCAACATGGGAACTGGGTTGGAGGCCTGAGAGTGTTATTAGGGGTGTGTGAGAGACACAAACAGGCCGAGGCTAAGCAGGAGACAGATCAGAATGGCCACCAGGGCAGCTGGCATAGAAGGCTGGCAGGGGCAGGACTACTGAGCAAGGCTGAATCTTCCAGCAAAAGCCAGCGAGGGCAACTGCATTAGTCAGGGTACTCTAGAGAAACAGAGGCAGTTGGGTGTGTGTGCATGTGTGCGTGCGTACATGCGTGTGTGCATGTGTGTGTGTGTGTGTGTGTGTGTGTGTGTGACTCATGATAAGGAATTGGCTCAGGTGCTTGCAGAGGCTGAGAAGTCCCAAGATCCATGACCTAAAGGCTGGATACCCCGGGGACTGGTGAGACGAGACCACTTTGAACACTGACAGGTTGGTGGCCCTGGGAAGGGCTGATGCAGAAGCCAAGTCTGAAGGCAGAAAAAGACCACCTCGGCTCAAGCAGACAGGCAGGAGGCTCCTTCCTTCCCTAGGGCCTGGACAGAGTGTTTCAGAGTTGCAAAGAAGCACCATGGGAGGGCCAGGGTTCTCAGTTCGACATGCGCATTGGTCCAACACATGCATGGGTCCATGAGCACCACAGTCTATTGGCTAAAGGACCCCGAGAAACCCCCGCAGAGCCAGGTCCAAGAAAGCTGGCTGGGAGGGAGGAGTGACAGATCAGGTCACTTTGCCGTCTCTCTGCCGTGCTTTCTAAACCTTCAGACCTCCCAGGCCCTGATGTGGGTTGTGGACTTCAGGCCAGGTCAGAAGGCCGCACTTGGTCCACGGTCTCTCCTGCGCTCTTGTGGTCTCGGCTCCCTTCATCCCACTTCTCTCACTGCCAGCATCCCTTCCTGTTTCTGTTTCTGAGGATCCCTCAAAGCTACCTCTGCACTGAGGAGAAACGGGGGGATGCATAGCATCAGCCAGGGCCACACTTGCCCAGGACAGAAAGTCTATCTGTCCTTTCTATAGTCCCACAGCCCTGACCTATGGCAAGGTGGGGACCCTTCCCAGTGGGGCAGCAGCGTGTGTGGAACATACTTGGAATTTGGATCAGGGTGGACTAGAGACTCTTGCTCATTCACCTGTCAAGTGGTGCCATGGTGCCTTGATCAAGATACTATCTTGCCTCTTTTTCCCGAGATGTGCACCTACAATTAGCCCTTCTAGCAAGACTTTATGAGAGTCCAAACCCAAGCTCCAGGATGCCCTCTGTGGCTCGATCTGCACTCACTCACAAAACACAGCTTACAGGGGCTGAAGAGATGGCTCAGTTGTTAGAAGCACATGCTGTTTTTGCAGAGGATCAGAGTTGAGTTCTCAGCACCCACATCAGGCAGTTCACCAATGCCTGGAACTCCAGCTTCAGGAGAATCCAGTGCCCTTTTCTGGTCTCTGTAGGTACTGCATTCACATGCATGGTTCGGCCCTGTGTGTGCGCGCGCACACACACACACACATAATTTAAAATCATAATAAAACACTTCTTTGAAAAGAACAAATGCAAAGACAATCAATTAGTATTTCAAAGCACCAGGTGTAGGGCTGTGTCTACCGAGCCTTGGCCTTAAATGGCCTGACTTAACTGTGCTTTTCCCAGGGGATGTTCTGGGAACAGGATGGGGAGAAGGAGGAGTCACAGATAAACACAGACCTTTCTTCTCTTGCAACTGTTATACTTAAGACAAGGCTCATGTGATTTGATTGGAACTAATGAAAAGATGGTGCCCATTGGGGGTGGTTGGGGCTGGAGTTCTGACTTGGGCTCTCTCAAACACAAAACAAATGTCCATCAGTGAATCCCAGCTCCAGCCTTGTAACAAAATATTTTAAAACATCACCTTGCATTAAACATTTCCATGTATTTACATATGTGTACTGTATTATCAGTCTTCTCTTACTGTGATAAAGTGTCATGACCAAAAACAACTTGAGGAAGAGCTTATTTTGGCTTGAAGCTCCAGAGGGACTGAGTCCACAGGCGTGGGGAGTGTATGGTGTAGTGTGGCAGCGGCAGGAAACTGGTTGGTCACGTTTCATCCACAGAGGAAGATGAAGGACTGAGAGCAGGAGGGGGGGGTGAAGTACACACCCCCAAAGCTCACTTCTGTGACTGCTTCCTCCAGCAGGCTCTCCGCATAAAGATTCCATGACCTCCCCAAACAGAGCCTCCAACTGGGACTAGCTGTTCAAATCTTTGAGTCTGTGGGGGACATTTCTCACTCAGAACACTACATATGTGTAGCTAGACAGACAAAACAGATTGTAAAATTTGCTAATACATTTCATTTATTGCCAACTGGAGACTTTGGGTTGTTTTCCCGGAGTTTTGGGGAATAGTTTCTGTCTCCTGGTTGAGGGGCTCTTGTGTGGTAACATCTAACCTATACCAGCATAAGTTTTCTTTTTTCAGAGTTAGGCAGGCATCCATTCAAGGCTCTGCTCAGCTACTTGCTGGGAGCACCACTCCCCTTTCTGAGACTCATGACTTCACCAATTGCATGAAAACCTAAGTTCAACTTCACTCAACAGATTAGACTTTAAAGCAATGATGAGACAGGCTGAGACAGGCATCTTTAGTGGCCTCATACCTTTTACAGTGCCTGGCACAGGATAGGTGATTAATATGCAACACTGACCATAATCAAGGAGGAATTTGGCTAGAATCTCTGCGCAATAAATGTCTAAAAGTGAAAGTGAAGTGTCAAAGGGTCATGTGGTTTTTAGCCCTCTAGAGTCTCTGCCTCTTCACGTGTTTTCACACTCAGCCCATGTGCTGTCAAGGTGTTGACACTGGCCAGTCTGATGGTGGGGACTTTTTGTTGGTCTCTCTGGATGAGCAGGTGTTGAGCACAGATTGGTCTGTGTAAGAAACACTTGAATTTATGTTTTGAGGAAGCTGTGGGGCATGGATCAGTATAAGGCCTGTGCCAGTTACTTCTCTGTGCCGTGGCGACACACTCTGACCTAAGCAACTTGGGGAGGGGAGGGTGTATTCTGGCTTACATTTCTGGGTCACTGAGGGAAGTCGGAGTATGAGCTCAGGCAGGAACCTGGAGGCAGAAACCATGCTGGGCCACTCTCTGGCTTACTCAGCTAGCCTTTTTATCCAGCCCGGGGCCACCAGCCTAGGGATGGTGCTGACCATAGTGGCCTGGAAATCCCACATCAATCATAAAAATCAACACAATCCCTTTCAGTCGTTGTGCCAAGCTAATCTAATTTGGACAATTCTTCAATTAAAGTTTTTTCCTGCCAGATGACTGTAATTCGTATCAAGATGACAATAAAAACTAGTCAGGACAGGGTCTGGTGAGACGGCTCAGTGGTTAAGAGCAGTTGTTGCTCTTCCAGAGGACCCAGGCTCTGTTCCCAGCATGCACATCGTGACTCACAACCATTTGTTACTCTACTGCCAGAGCATCTGACACCTTCTTCTAGTCTCCGCGGGCATGGCACACACATGTACACACACGTGTGCATACTAAATACTAAAACACACTAAACAGGACAGGCACTTTTCTCACACGTGCAAGACTTCTTTCAGTCAACTCCTGGGACCTCAGTGAAGAGTGCGTCCTTGTAATCCGTTCCTTAACTCTGCTAATGAGCCCTTGCTTTCCAGGTTTTAAACAAACTTCTCTGTAGGCAGGTGCTCAGGACTCAAGACGCGGGCCACTGACCTGTTGCAGACAGCACCTAGCTCTGTCTTCTCACTTCATGTCATACTTCACATTGACAGTTTTTCTTTTATTTGAAACTAGCAATTCTTTTGGCTTTGTATTATGGTGTGTCTGCACACACTGCACATTTATTGTTGTGTGTGTGTGTGACAAGACATTGGTTGTTTTCTCAATTGCTCTCTACCTTATTATTTTGAAACAGGGTCTGTCCCTCAAGAGCCCTTTTTATTACATTTTTATTTGCCAAGTAGACAAACGGTCATGTGTTGCCTCAATTTTATTTTATTTTTACATGTATTTATTACATTTGCATGGGGCGTGCATACTACTTTTGGACACATTGAGTTTCTATTTGAACAAAGTATCTTTTTTCTATCTTTTCCTTATTGGTCTGTGTAGGATTTCACTTGTGGGTGAGTTTCCTGTGGGCAGCATATTGTTGGAACTTCACTTTCTTCAGTTAGTCTGTATCTTTGAATTGGGAAATTTCATATACTTACATTTAAAGTTACTGTAGCTAGATGCAGCCTAACTTCTGTTATTGTTTTCATCTTAAGTTTTCTTTGGATGTGCTTTGTTCTATCTCCCACGTTATTTGTCTTTCTGGCTTGGTAGTTTGTTATACCAATAAGTTTCTATTTCTCTCTTGAGTATCAACCAGTGGGTTTTATAGTTTCACGTGGTTTTAGTATGGTAACAATCTTTTGCTTCAGGATGTAGGATTCCTGTAAGCATCTTCTGTAAAACTGGTAAATGTAATAGAATGGACAAACTGGAGCATAAATATGCTATGTGGGATAACGAGATGCAAAAAGATAATCATGTGTTCTTTCTCACATATAAAGCTTAAAACAATATAAAGCTTAAAAACTAGAGATTGCAGAAGTAGAAATGGGGGTGAACAGAGGGAAACTGGGCTTGATCAGTGCACACTGTGTGTATGTGTTGGACTATCACACTGAACCTTATTAATTTATACAGGTTGCACATGTTAATAAAAATAAAGCATTTCAAAGTGAAATAAGCCAATGAGAAATGATTTCAAATATGCATCGGACTGACAAAAAACTAGGTGTTTGACAATACTGGCTTGATGGGAGAAAACTGGGAGCTTGCGTTCAGCTGATAGAAGTGAAACAAGCCCATAAGCCCCTGGGTTTGGGGGCCTTTAGCCTGTGTATAGAGCTACACAGCTTCATCAGCACTGGGCATTTCTATTCTCACATGCTTTAAAGCATTGTTTGTGAATCTAGTTTCATAACACAGGACATGATAGCTCATGCCTTTAATTCCAGCACTCAGGAGGCAGAGGCAGACAGATGAGGCAGACAGTGAGTTTAAAGCCAGCCTGGTCTACAAAGTGAGTTCCCGGACAGCCAGGGCTACACAGAGAAACCTTGTCTCAAAAACAAAACAAAAAGCCTCACAAAGTTGGACATGGCTAGGAAGATTGCTAGGCGCTTAGAGAGCTTGCCGAGTAAGCATGGCCGGGACCCGTGTGTTAATCTTGGCTGTCAGCTTGACTGCTGCAGTCAGCTAGAGCCCTGCTGGTGGTAGCCCACATAAAAGGATATGTAAAATGGAAGCTTTGCTTTTTGCATGCTTGCCCTCACTTTTGCTGGCAAGCTCATCTGTCCTGTCCCAAGGCATTTCTTCACTGGTTTAGAACCTTCTTCTTTGGGATTCCAGCATAGACTGAGGACCAGCATCTCAGTTCCTATAACTCAGCATTAGATTGATACTTCTCAGACATCCAGTTTAGTGGATTGATCAACTACCAGATTCTTGGTCTTTCTGTTTAGGAGACAGGTAAATTTTTACTACCAGGACTACAACCTGCAAGCCACTCTAATAAATGAGAAAAATGAACCCCTATTTCCATGCTAGAGTAAATTATTCTGAGACAGAGAAAATGGAGAGTAGTTACCTAGTGTATCTGTCAGCTACCACCACAGTATTGCTGTGTGTAACAAACCACCTCTATCTGATGGATTGAAAGACCCATCGCTTATTCTTGGTCATATGTCTTATAGGTCACATGTGCACTGGCTGCTGTCATCTTGGGTTGGCTGGACTTGGGTCCAAATCACAGGTCTAGGTTAAAGTTCCTCGGTGTTTTAGCAAATAGTTTAGCTGTGGTTTGTTCTTCTCACGGTGATGGCAGAGAGGAAGGAAAATAGCACCTAACACTATCACACTTTAAATGTCTGCTCTTAAAACCCACACCCCCAGTGCACTGCTTCAGCACACTGTGTGGCTGAACCCAATGCCACGGGCAGAGCACACACTTTACTTGCTATGGAGGTGTGACAAGGGTGTGGGTGTTGTCTTAGTTAAGGTTCTGTTGCTGAAGAGACACCATGATTGAGGCAATTTAAAAGATAAAGCACTTAATTGGGGGATTGCTTACGGTTTCGGAAGGTCTATGATCATCATGGATGGAGCATGGCAGCAGGTGTGGAATACATGGTGCTGGAGCAGGAACTGAGAGCTTACAACCTGTTCTTTAGGCATCAGGCAGAGAGAGAGGGGGGGGGGAAGAGAATCCAAAAGGGCATGGGCTTTTGAAACCTCAAGGCCCACCCCCAGTGACACATCTCCTTTAATGAGACCACACCTAGTAATATTTTCCAAACAGTTCCACAACTGGGAAGCACATATGAGCCATTTTCACTAAACCACCACAGGTGTCTACGTTACCATAGAGCCGCGAAGGCTCGTGCCTACAGTCTGACTGTACTGAATCCTCCTTACCCAGCTCACCTATGAGGTTAGTAGAACTGAATGATGATGGTGCAAAAGTTAAAAAAATGAAGCTAGCGATCCATCTAATTGATGGGCTGAAATGTGAAAATTCATTTGAAAATTAATAAACCAAAATCACCCTGGTGTTCATAAAATCATCCTTAAAAAGTAACCAATTCATCCCAAGATTTTAAATATTACTTACGGGGCTGGAGAGATGGCTCAGTGGTTAAGAGCATTGCCTGCTCTTCCAAAGGTCCTGAGTTCAGTTCCCAGCAACCACATGGGGGCTCACAACCATCTATAATGAGATCTGGTCCCCTCTTCTTGCTTGCAGGCAGACACAATACTGTATACATAATAAATAAATAAATCTTTTTTTAAAAAAAGAATTTCTTACACATAAGGAAGAACGGCAAAATGCACTGTAACAGAAGGAGCAACGAGAAACGAGCGATAGTATGAGAGGATACCAAAAAGACTTGAAATCAAATCAAACTCAACACGCTTTACTAGATTTAAAAACTAGTTAGGGGCTGGAGAGAAGACTCATAGGTTAAAGGGAGCTTGCTGCTCTTCCAGAGGACCCAGGTTCTGTTCCCAGCACCCACATGTTAACCCCCAGCTGTTTGTAACTCCAGTTGCAGGGAATCTACTGACCTCTGCTGACCTCCTCGGACACCAGGTAAAAATAACAGGATTGGGCCTTCAGGGTCACGCAGAGGCACCTGCTCTGCAAACAAGAACAAAGTGAACACTCCCCTTCTACATTTATTCAGCCTCCTGTGCAATATGGGGGATTACACAGGTGCTGGAGAGTCAAACTCAGGTCTTCATATTTGTGGAGCAAGTCCTCTAACCCCCTGAACCATCTCCCCAGAATACTTTGGAACCTTGGTCTGTTCCAACATTTTATGTGACTACTCATGTACCAGCATCAAGCAGCCTTAATGGATTT
This sequence comes from Ondatra zibethicus, assembly GCA_004026605.1. Classification (NCBI taxonomy): domain Eukaryota; kingdom Metazoa; phylum Chordata; class Mammalia; order Rodentia; family Cricetidae; genus Ondatra; species Ondatra zibethicus. The sequence goes on from PVIU01005019.1 coordinate 83,686, forward strand.
AAAATACATTTTTAACATTAGGTAAGGTAAATGTATTAATCTGTTGATGTGTAACAGATCAGACCAAGCCTTAAGGCTCCAAACAAACACCAGTGCATTTGTCTGACTATAAAAATTAACGGGCGTTGCTTAATACATTCTAAGATTAGTGTCTGCACATCATGAAGATGCTGATACGTCTGCAGGTCTTTGACAATCCTACCTGATGGACATGGCATCAGTATTTGGTGTTTCTTTTTTTTTTTCCTTCAATACCATGAATTTTCTATTAATTTCTCTGATAAATGTTTATTTAGAGACACTGATATGTTTACCAGACTATCTGTTCTTTATCTATACATTTCTTTCTTTCAGACATTCCCCCAGGTCTTTTTATTTTTCTTTTTTGTTTGCTTATTTGTTTTAGATAAGATCCCACACATAGCCTAGGCTGGCCTTGAATGCTGCATCTTCCTGCCTCAGCTTCCCGAGCCAGCACTGGCATTATAGATGTCCATCATTAGGCCTGGTTGCCATTTTTGTTCTACCAAAAATTATACATATACATTTTGTGTGCACATGTGTATGTGCGTGTGCATGTGCTGTGTGTGCTTTGGAGGTCAGAGGACAGTTCTTGGGAGGTGGTTCCTTCTACCATGTGAATGGATGCCAGAGGCCAGCCCATTTTCTTTCTTTTTAAAGTAAATATTTTTTAACTGCTGAAAAATTGAATGAAATTATACCAGAAATCATCTAGGCTTTGCAAGCAGTGTGCCTCTATTTTATAATTGTTGGTATCAAATATGGCATGTTCGTCCTGTATGTCATGTTATTCTTCACTTCCCTTGTCCTACCTGCCCCACGCTTGCCTGTCTCCTCCTCCCTCTGCGTTCCTGTCACATGCATCCCACCCCATCTTTCTCCGCGCTCAGTTTCCTTTCTATGTTCTTGTTCTGCACATGTAGGTGTGTGTGCACGTGTGTGCACACAGTTTCTGCACAGACAGACACAAACTCAAATCTAGATTCCTTGTGCTGAAGTTGTCTCCTGGGCACCCAGGAAGGCTGTGGTAAGACACCAGCTGCCATGGTCACGTGGGCCACCTGATTTGTCTCTGTGGCTGCTTTTTCCCATGTTTCTCATCTGTCTTTCTTCCAGTCTGCAGTGCTGGGGATGGAACTCCACAATCCTGTGCCTGCTCCTTCAAGCACTCTGCCAACTGAGCCAGGCCTGAAACCCCCTTCCCTTGAGTATATTGTAGATTTTTTTCTTATTTTTCTTGAATATCCAGACTCCCCGAATCTAAATATCTGCGTCCATCATTGATTCTCAAAACAGATACTCTCTCTGCAAGCACATCCCTCCCTAATCTCCTGTCCCCTTCTGGCACTTTGAAGGTTACACATTTTTAGACATAATATCTCTATTCTCAATATGTAACAGCCTTTATTTTATGTCTCCCATTTCCTTTCTCTCCCTACTTTGTCCTGGGTAATTTGTTCAGCTCTATCTCCCGGGTCATTATTCTTTACTCTGGCCACGTCTAATCTGTATTACTCCATTCAATGAATTTCCCAGGTCAATTACATTTTTATTTCCTTAAGTTTTTTTGTGGCTCCTTTTATCTGCCTTTTAAGTTTTGATAATGTCTCATTCCTCCAAATTATATTCTGCTTCTAATTCCATCGCCCTCTGCCTCAGCACCCACCCATGCAGGACGCACTGTTTCTGTGTGTGTGTTTCCTGAGCTTTTAAGTAGGCTGGTATCAGTTTACCCACGGGTGGTGTCCGAGGTTTGGGTAAGCTGTGGTTTAAATGTCAATTATACCTTGCAGGCTATGTGTCTGAACACTTGGCCTCCAGCTCAGGTGCCATTTGGGAAGATTGTAGAACCTTAAGGAGATGGGACCTTCCTACAGGAAGTGAGTCACAGGGAGCAGTGGGCCTTGAGGCTTTACAGGCAGGCTCTACTTCCTGTTGATTCTCTGCTTTCTGAGTGCAGAGGCAATGTGACCGGCCAGCCTCTTGCTCTTGTGTCTGTGTCTTCCCCTCCTGCCACCATAACTTTCTCTACCATGATGGACTGTGTGCCCCTACAACTGTGAGATGAAGCCAGCCCTTTCTCCAACGAGTCGCTTTTATCAGTGTGTTTTATCACAGCATCAGGAAAAGAAACTAAGGCTGAGTGACAGGCGCATCACTCCACAGGAGGATGAAGGTGCTGATGGACCAGGAACCTCAGGATAGTCTCTCACTCTGGTGTGGATGGACTGTATTTCCAGTGCACACGGTATCTGTTTATGGTTTGGGTTCTGAGGGGGAACTGGTTTCTCTTTTCTAACCATCAGAGCAAGGCTTAGAATGAGGCCCAACATTAGAAGCCCAGTGTCCCCTGAGTTAGGGCGTGCTGGGGTGGTAGTGTTTAGAAGTCCAGTGTCCCCTGAGTTAGGGAGTGCTGGGGTGGTAGTGTTTAGAAGTCCAGTGTCCCCTGAGTTAGGGCGTGCAGGGGTGGTAGTGTTTAGACCTAAAGGATCCACTGTCCTGGTTTGCGTTCTGTTGCTATGATACAAACCATAATCACAGGATTGATTTAGTTTACACATCCTGATTACAGTCCATCAGGAAGGGAAGTCAGGGCGCGACTTGAGGCAGGAATGTGGAGGCAGGAGCTGAGGCAGAGGCCATGGAGGGCGCTGCTTACAGCTTGGTCCTCTTGGCTCTCCCAGCCTGCTTTCCTGTAGACCCCAGGGCCACCTGCCCAGGGGTGGCACCACCCACAGTGGGATGAACCAAGAAACTGACCCACAGCACGTCGACAGGCCAATCAGATGGAGGCAACGCCTCAGCTGAGGTTCCCTCGTCTCAGGGGACACTGGTTTGGGTCAAGCTGACAGAAACTAAGCCGTGCAGACCCCTGGAACTGGAGCTGCAGGGCTCTGGGCTGCCCAGTGTGAGTGCTGGGAGCCAAAATCCTGTTTTCTGCAGTTAACCACGAGCTGTCTCGTGACCCACTTGTAGTATTTTCTTTGTATAGATTCTACAATTTTCTTTTAGAACTTATCCAGTTTTTATATCTTATTTGTAACTTTTATGGATGGGCCTTCATTTATAGATTCTATTTGACTATTATTTTGTATAGCAGAAAGTTATTCAGTTTTGTAAGTAGCTGGTATATTAACTCACTGTCTCTCTGTATGTGCAGATGTGTGCATGTGTGTGCAAAGGTCAGAGGTCATCACTGAATGCTGTTCCTCAGAAGCTGTACAACTTGATTTTTGAGCCAGGATCTCTCCCAAGGACCTAGAACTCGTCGATCAGGCTGGGCTTGTGTATGATCTACTTTTCTCTTCCTGTGGTAAAACAACATTACCAGTGCCACCTTCAGAAGCAAGGGTTATTTGGACTCATGGTTCCAGAGGGAGGCGTGGCAGCTGGATCAGCAAGCTGAGAGCTCACATTCTGAACCCCAAGCACAAATAAGAGACAGAAAACCAGTCTTTAAACTAGCAACCCCCCCACCCATACACACTTCCTCCTGCCAGGCTACACCTCCTAAGCCTCCCAAAGGGCACCACCAACTGGGACCAAGTATTGAAATAAATACGTGAATCTCTGGGAGAATTCATTCAGACTACCAACCAGCCAACAAGCTCCACAGATCCTCCTGTCTCTACCTCCCCGGCACTGGGATTGCAAGCATCACCACACCCTGCTTCTGTCAGGGTGCTGGGGATCAAAACTGGGGTCTTGGTGCTTGCGTGGTAAGTACTTTACTGTTTGAGGCAGTTCCCCCCCCCCGACCCACTATATCTCACACAGTGTTTTCAAGGAAGATTTCTAAACACAAAACACCAGACTCTAGCCTCTTCAAGATACAGGAATCTTATTTACTTGTTTACTTTGGTCATAAATATTTTTAATTTTTTACAATTATTTCTCTCCATGTGAGTGTGTATGTGCCCACATGTGTGTGCACACATGTTTGAACCAGAGTGCATATGGAAGTCAATGGACAACTTACAAGAGTCCGTCCCTTCCTTTCTTTACTCTCAGGGTCCCAGGGACTGAACTCATGTTGTTGGGCTTGGCATCAAGCATCTTTTACTCTTTGAGTCGTTTTGCTGGCCCAGAAACAAGACCATTATTCACCTTTCCTCTGCTAACATCACTAAGTTAGTTTGATCTGTTCTTTTGTTATACAGTTTTTGGGAACTTTTTATTGGAAAAAGCTTCAACAGTGCCCTAAATGAAATAGACAGTACCTGTTACCTCTGTATGGTTATTACTCAATGTTCCTGACATTACCTCTTGTCATTTCCTCTTCTATTCTTCCCAGCCTCTGATAGCTTTATTGCCTTTATTCTGAAACAAATCCCAGACACCAGATCATTTCAATGGAAAATGTTCAATGCATAGTTATGACAGCAAAGAATTCTTTAGGGAAAGATAAAATACCAAAATGCCTTATGGCGCCCCAAAATCCACAATAATAATGTCTTGATGCCATCAGAGCCCCAATTAATGTTGAAATTTCCTTGATTTTACACATGGTTTTTCATAGCTGAAACATCTGACCAAGATCTAAGCAACTGTTTGGGTCTTTAAGCATTCTATACTGGCAGTTTATGTCAACTTGACACAAGCTAGAGTCAATCAAAGAGGAGGGAACATCAACTGAGAAAATGCCTCCATACGGTCAGGTTGTAGGCAAGCCTGTAAGGCATTTCATTTCTTAATTAGTGATTGATGGGGGAGGACTCAGCCTATTGTGGGTGGGACCACCCCTGGGCCAGTGGTTCTAAGGTCTACAACAAACAATTTGAGCAAGCCAGTAAGCAGCACCCCTCCATGGCCTCTGCATCAGCTCCCGCCTCCAGGTTCCTGCCCTGTTTGAGTTTCTGCATTGAGTTCCCCAAGCAGACTGTGATACGTAAGCCAAATAAGCCCTTTCCTCCCCAAGTTACATTGGTCATGGTGTTTCATCACAGCAATAGAAATCCTGACTATGATAGTGCTCACATTCCGCACCCGGCCAGGGCGTGCTGACGTGTCCTGTGGTGTCTCCTGACATGTCACTCTGTCCCCTAAGTCTTTTGCAAACTCATTGCTTTTGAAGACAGTCAAAATCAAATTTGACATTCTGGCAGGAATTCTTGTTATGGGAACCTCCAGGAGCACCCCAAGTGCTGTTCTCTTTCTGGAGTGTGTGCGATTGCTCGCCGACCTGCAGTGTCGTCCTGGTGATCCGTGCAGTGATCTCAGTGGCGCCATCAAGCCATCCTTGTTCACAAGTTCATGGTCCATATCTCTTAACCGTCTAACCCTTTTTTATTTTCCATTTGAGACAGGATCTTGCTAAGTTGTACAAACCTTGAATTTGTGATTCTCCTGCCTCAGCCTTCCATGGAACAGGCCTGTGACATGAAATCTGACTTCTTCATCGCCCTCTGCTAGGTTCTGAAGTAGACCAGGCCGATCAGCAGCCCATACAGCCAAATCCAGTGGATTAGTCCAATGACAGGCAGGGTCAGAAGGCAAAAGGAAGGAAGAAGACTAACAATCAAGCTCTCTCCTGGCTTCCACTCTCCCTCCTCCCCTCCTTCATTCCTCCCCTTTCCTTCCTGCCCTCCTCCCCAATTCCCCTCCTCCCCAGCTCCCCTTCTCCTCTCTTCACCTCCTCCTTCTTCCCCTCCTCCCCAACTCCCTCTTCCCCTCATCCCCTTCTCCCTCCTCCCTCCTCCCTTCCTTCCCAACTCCCCTCCTCCCCTCTTCATCTCCTCCCTCTTCCCATCATTCCCTTCTCCCTCCTCCCTCATCTCTTTCTTCCCTTCTTCCTCCTCCCCTCTCTTCTCTTTCTTTCCCATTCTGGAATGTTTCCCTATCAGCTGTGTTTTCCCTGGCTGGAGTCCCTATGTAGTCCCCTCTGCCTAGGTCCCTGGAGCAGTCCTTATCCCCGTGCCCCTCCCATGGCCACAGACTGTAACCACCTGCCACTGTGGGCACCACAGCACTGTCCTGCCAGCTCCTCTACTCTCTATCACAAGGACAACCAGTTCTTACGGTCGCTTTCCTCTGTGTGATTGTTCAGGGTAATTCCTTTCTCCCTCTTAGACCTTGGGGAACTATGTGGGTGTTGTTCTTTTAAAAAGTGAAAAAGGAAATTCTTTATGCTCCAGAAGAACTCAAACACATTGCTGTAATCTGGTTTTAGCAGGCTGGAATGAGCTCACTTTGCAGATTGGAAGTGGGAAGAAATTCTACATACGTTTAAAGTGACTTTTTAAAGAAGAAAAATAGATTAAACATCAGGTCATTCTTTCAAAGTTAGTGGTACAGACAAAAAATCTTTTTAGAGTCAATAACTACCAATGCTGTTCTGTTTTCAGAGAAAGACTGGCTACCTTGGGCTTGAAGAACACCCAAACATGTCCTTCAGAGGGCATAGAAGGGGGGCAAGGTCTCAAGAATAAAACCACCAAGAAAGAATCAAACAAACTCTCGGGCGCTTGACTAAACGAGGTGACAATAGTCTGTGGAATTTAAGGTGTGCCCCACTGGAGTAAGAGGCTAAGGGGAGAGATTTCTGGACCCACAAACCCCCTCAGTGCTTCTCTCTCTGAACATGTCACCACCCCTCCAATCCAAAATGTAATGTCAGCCTGAAGATTTTATTAGAGTCGTTACTACCTCTTGGTTCACCTTTTCCCAGTCATGAGCTGCACATGCTTCTTCCACATTGACCTCCAGAGGCTTCCAGTACATTCAGTTATGCATGGAGTCCGGAAGCATTTAATGGGCAAAGGACCCAGGACGTTGTAAACTCTGAGTCAGAGTGCCGAGCAGGACCGGGTCTGAGAATTAGCCGATGAGCAGAGGAGAGCTTGACCTCTTTGGAAATACTGGGAAGTCATGGTCACTGGGGAGGGCTCAGGGATGGCTCCTGCAGGAAGCCAGGTGTCTGCTTGAGACCGGAAGGGTGATGGGCAGGAGCTGGCTTTGTGTGAGGGGCTTCCAGGCCGAGAAAAGAACTGCGAGTTGGGGCTAAACCGGGGCTCTGGGTTTCTCTAGCGAGCCTACTTTACTAAAACCAATTTCTAAAAAACAAAAAATGTTTTCCCAAGTGGAACAAACATGGAGGAAAGGATTGGAGATGGGGGGAGGAACTGAATGGAAGAATAAGAGAAACACAAAATCAACAACCCACCTTTCATCTCTTGACATAGCTGTTCCTCCAGAGTTTCGCATCAGCCTTTGCGCCTCCGACTGAGGGACCAGAACATCCCCCCCACCCCCATCTACGTTCCTGTGAGTACCTTCAGCACTGCCCTGAGCAAGCAATAAACGAGTTTGCGAAAGTACAGACAAACAGCCTAGTTTAGGCCGGGTCACCTACGTGAGCAGGAACACATATTTTTAAAATGACTATTTACATGCGTTAACCCAATTTCTATGAAAAACTGCTTGGGAACACATCCAGAGGGCTAGTAACCTGAGGCTCCAGGTGGCCAGCGTTCCAGAGACCCAGGCCCAAGAGGGTACCCCTGCTTGGGAGGGGGCGGGGGATCCTCTACCCCACCCCCAGCGTTTGTGAGCTTTCTCCGTTCCTGTATATGAATGAGCTGATCTTTCAGCTGCCCTTTGTCTTGGAAAAAATTAATTCTCATTTGCATTGCCCCGTCTAAATGTCACCCACCGATATTTTGTTAGACATTAGCGGCGCTGGCAGGGAGGGCCGCGGGGTAATTGTGTTCTGCCTGATGCTGGGATTTACATAATTTCAGACAGCAATTAAAGAATCCTGGGGAATTTTTTCCCCTCTCCCTTCCAACCTCTCCTACAAAGAAAGTGTTCGTTTACATTAAGCGCTCAGCGCCTTGCTGTTCATTTGCATAAAATTAAAGGTTTTTGTGTTCCCGAACAGCAGGGTAACATTTAAAATTCCGTTTTAAAAAGCTCACCTTACAATAATAAAATGTTAATATCATTTCCTAGGCAATGCAAGGTTGCCAGACGCCTTTCAATTCCAACTTGTTCCCGTGCTAACTGCTCTCTCTCTCTCCCTTTGTCCATCCCATCTCTTTTCCTCCTTTTCACCTTGGGGCATCATCTCTTCTCTCTCTCCCTAATCCTTTTTCTAGATGGGATCCAAATGTCTTTAGCCCTCCAGCCCAAAGCCGTGAGCAGAGTCAAGTTTCCGTGGCCATCCATCCCGAGGACAAAGATGTCACAGGCTGTCTTGTTTTTGCACAATCCCCAAGTCATTCATTCCAAGTTCCTTAGACTTCCCGGTCTGTGTTATTCTCCTTCCCTAGCACCATGGATGTTTGTGACAACCCAGGAGGACATCCCCAGGTCATTGCTGCAGCACTACGAATTGTCCTGAGCCCCAGGTCACCTCTCACCTTCATTCTTCATGACAAACAGCATTGAAATGTTCATCTCATAAGATACTAAAGTCAAGGACCGCTCCCCAGAGCCTCCTCTGGGCAGAGTATTGGCCTCCACACAGGCTTCCTCAGGCATCTCGGTCTGTCTTTATCTGCCTTTGCTTAGCCCTCCCCAGACCATCAGATATCAGTTAAGGACTTGCAGCCACCGAGGGGAAAGCTAAGGGGTGTTTCTGATGCATGTTTCCTGTGAATCTTGCTTGCCAGTTGGATGATGCCTCACCCCAGTTACCATGGATCTACACCTATGTGCTGCAGGTAGACAGAAAGCATGAACTGGGGACTTTACCGGCAATATGGAGAGGTGAGGGTAGATCTCTCAGAAACATGGAACCCCCAACACTGCAGCTTATGGAGTGGGGTGCTTGGACATGATGCTGAGATACAGAAAAAACAGTTCTGTTTGTTGTTTACCTACAAAAGTAGGTACTTTTAAAATTCAAGCCTTCAAGTGGTGAAAATACACTAAGTATGAAGGGGATTATTGAGGAAGGGAATCCTTCAGTTGAGATTGAAGGACATTAGACAATAAAGCAAACCCATATGAATATACACAGAGATGTATGGCTACATTGGCAGCTATGTATCTATATAGGTAGCTATGCAAGTATAAAATATGGCGTTACTGTGTGATTGGATTATAAATTATCTTTTTCATAAGATTTAAATATAAACATGTTAAATAAGAGTTATATATCATTTGCTATAATGACAATCAATCTATATTAATAAGCAACATTTTAGAAAGATATACAACAGGAGGTGAGGCTATAGAGAGACAGAATTCTTGTATAATTTCAAAATAAAGTCAGTATGAATTCCAAGATAGAGTGTTATAAATTATATGTTAATTGTAATCCCCAGGGCAAATACTAAGAAAATAACTTTAAAATATACAGTGAGATAAATGACAAAGAAATGAAAATGGTCTATTTAATGAAAAATAAGACAGTAACAGAATAAAATTATAAAAGTAAATTATTCCTTAATAATAATTACATTAAATGTAAGTGGGTTAAACTATCCAATTAAATGGTAGAAAATTGGAAGAATGGGCTGTGTTAATGACCCAACTATGTAGTGTGTATAAGATATTCATCTTAAATTAAGACATAAATAGGTTGGAAGTAAAAGACTAGAGAAAGATACGATGTGCAAAAGTGGTCTTAGAGAGCTAGAGTGGCTATGTTGACGCTGGAAACAAAGACGGCTCGGTGGGTAAAGATGCCTACCGCCAAGCCTGACAATCAGAATTCAATTCCCAGGTCCTCTGAACTGCATATGCACACTATGGCACATGTACACAAGTGCACACATGTGCACACACAGAGAAGTTTTTATAAACACAAAGAAATCATTAAATGATGATAGAGGGGCCATTTTGGTTATTAACATATATGCTTCTAACAACAGAGCTCCAAAATACACAAATACTGGCAAACTTGAAAAGCAGAATTCTCCCTTCATAGCTGGAGCCTTCAACACCTGATTGTTCATAACGGACAGAACAATTAGAAAGAAAAAGGAAGGAAATAAAGACCCGAGCAGTGTCATAAAGACACCTGTCCAGCATGTTCTACCTGCAAGGGCAAGGGTGGGACACACACTCTTTTCAGCTGACATGGAACAGCTCTAGGAGTAACAGTGCGTCAGATCATAAAACAAGACTAATGGAAGGAAAGAGAAAGCATGCACAGTATCTCTCAGACATAGCACACCAGCATCCATGAGTGGTGGCAGCATGCAAAGAGGAAATTAGCACTATGAACTGCCTGCCTCATAAAGAAGGGCTGGGGAGGGCTCAGCGGGCAGGAGCATGTCCCGCTCTCGCAGGAGACCTAATCTTGGTTCTCAGCAATGTCATCGGGCTGCTCAGAACCATTTGTAATCGAACTCCAGGGAATCCAATGCCGTCTTCTGGCCTCTTTGGGCATTGCATGCACATGGTGCATAGATATACATGGAGGCAAAACTTTCATCCGTGCATGATTGATGGTGATGATGGTGATGATGACGATGATAATCCTGCATGACATCCTGCATGGCTTGGTTCTGGAACCAAGTCACCTGACTTGGGTAAGGTGAGAATGAAGAAATGGCAGACACACAAATAGAAAAGCTGGGATTCGGTGGGCCATGACCTCTCTGATGGAGGGCATCTTCTGTATAACCTGGAAACTTAGAGCATTGATTATGTACAGCACAAGGAAGAGTGGTTAGCTAGTCTCAGTGGAAGGTCTCTGTAAGGGATCAGTCTCAAGCTATAAACATCTGGGCAGAGGAAGCTGCGGTTGACATTTCCTGCACATATATCCACACATGGACCAGCGAAAGACTTTGCTGTTGTCATGGGTCTGAGACATTGGGCTTCTTGACAAGGCCATGCCATATCAACAATATACTTTCACTCAGGACTTAATTCACTCCCCACAATAAATAATAATGATGATAATAAAATAGATTAAACTGGTAATTAAATGACTTATAACAAAGAAAAGCTCAGAGTCAGATGACTTCTTTAATAATTCTCCAAAATGTTTAACGAATAATTAACATTGATTCTGTTCAAACTCCTCTAAAAATATATTGTATATTTATTATACAAGGTCAGTGTTATCCTAACACAAACCAAAAAAAGAAAGAAAGAAGGAAGAAGGGAAGAAAGAAAACATAATTGAATACATTGGATGAATATAGAAAAGTAGAAATCTTTGAATGAGATACTAGCAAATTGAATGTAATAACATATTACAAAGACTGTGCATCAGAAAAACAAATGAGATCTGTTGCAGGAATGCAAATGTAGAGTCAATATCTAAAAGCCAATCAATAGGATTGGAGCCGGGCTCAGTTGGTACAGGAGGTTCTGGGTTTGACCCCAAGTACCACATAAATGGAGCATGGTAATATGTACTTCTAATCTCAGTACTGGGAAGATAATGACAAAACACTCAAACCTATAAAATAAAAACAAATCATGAATAAAAGAACAGACTCGCTGGGCGGTGGTGGCACACGCCTTTAATCCCAGCACTCGGGAGGCAGAGGCAGGCAGATCTCTGTGAGTTCGAGACCAGCCTGGTCTACAAGAGCTAGTTCCAGGACTGGCTCCAAAGCTGCAGGGAAACCCTGTCTCGAAAAACCAAAATTAAAAAAAAAAAAAAGAACAGATTTGATCAAAGGCATCTGAACACTACACAGCTGGCATCTTGTCTGAGTGTGATAGTGAGTGCTTCTCTGCAATGTTAGGGTGAAGACAGTTTGGGCGATGCCTGCATCTGGATTCCTGGCACTCACATAACAAGCAGAGTTCCTCTGTAACCCCAGTGCTTGGGAGATGTTGTACAGAAGCAGACCTGGAGCCCATTGGCTAGCTTTCCTAGCCATTGAATGATTTTCATGTCCAGTGGGAGAGACTCTCAAAAAAAGCAAAGAGGTCATAAAGACATCTGATGTCAAACTCTGGCATCCATATACAAGTGCACATACTTACACAAGCATACACACACCACACACATTGATATTTGCACAAAAATTTACGTGCAAATGTCTGTAACAGTGCCTGGTAGTGGTGGTGCACACTTTTAATCCCAACACTCAGAGGCAGAGTCAAGTGGATCTCTGTGTGTCTGAGGACAACCTGGCCTACAAAGTGAATTCCATGAGAACTAGGATGGTTACACAGAGAAACCCTGTCTCCAAAAACAAAAACAAACAAACAAAATGTAACAGCAGTGTTTACAAGTTGAAAAGAGTAAGCAACCCAACAGCATCAAGGGATGGATAGATAAACAAATGGTGCTTGTGTGTGCAGGAGAACACTAGTCATCCATGCAAAGGAATGAAATTCTGAGACATGCCACAGCATGCGTGAATTAGAAAACAGAAACCATGGAAGAACTCAGACCCATAAAAAGGCCACATGATCCAATTTCTATGAGATGTCCAGATTAGACAGAGGCAGAAGGGGTATCCCTGGCTGCCAGGACCTGCACCTTGGGAGTGAGGAATGGCAAGTTTCTAGACCAGCCCGGTGGATGTTTCACCATGTTGTAAGTTTGCCAAGTGCAGCCAAATCACATGCCATTGGATGGTTAACCTCACCAGTCCAACTTTTTAAAAGTTTCTGTTACAGGAATTTTGTCTTAAAAAAACTGAAAAGCAAAGGAAAACTTAAGCTCTGGCTTTGCCCCACAATGCAAGCTCCGTTAGCTTTGGTTTTATACTGTTTGGCCTTGCTTGGGATATTTTGGGCATAAGATCTCCTGTAGCTCAGATTAGCCTCCAATTTGCTATGTAGCTGAGGAGAGCCTTGAACTCCCAGTCCTTCCTCCTCCACCACCAAAGTGCTGGGATTACAGGCTTGCAACACAGTATGCAGATATCATCTTTGTAAAGTGACCCTGGTGGCTTGGATGAGAAATGTCCCCAACAGGCTCAAGTACTTGAATGCCTGGTCCCCAGCAGTTGGCGCTGTTTAGGGAGGCTACAGAACCTTTGTGGGGGCAGCATCGCTGGAGGAAGTGTGCCACTGGGGATTTATCATCCTTCTCTCTCTCTCTCTCTCTCTCTCTCTCTCTCTCTCTCTCTCTCTCTCTCTCTCTCTCGGCTCCCTGTCCCTGCTGCTATGCCTCCACCACCGTACGGTCTCTAACCCTCTGGAACCTTGAGCGCAAATAAGCGCTCTCTTTTGTAATACGCCCTTGGACACTCATGGTATTTTATCACAGTGACAAAAAGCTGGCTAAGGCAGATGACAATCAAATATGATGAATCCCAGACCATAAACAAAATAGGTATAAATGGCATGGTTGGACAACTAGGGGGATTGCAGTGAGAACCAGGGAAAATAAGAGCAGTGTTAAAGCTGGGTTCATACTTAATAAATGTGCCTTAATTGGTGAGGATGGACCTAGTTCTTAGGGACCCCATGGATGTCTGTAAAGGAAGGTCAATCAAGTCTACAGATAACCTCAGATTCTCTAGGAGCAAAGACACGTGTGTGCGTGTGCGTGTGTGTGTGAGTAAGAGTGTGTATGAATGTAAGTTGTCTGTGTCAGTGTGTGGGTGTGTGAGTGTGTTTTGTGACTGCGTGTGTTTTGTGAATGTGCTTACATACAGACACAGCCACCCGTGTCGATATTTACACACAGAGGTAACTGTGCATTCTGTGCACATCTGTGTACAAGAGAGAGAGAGACAAACGGCCATTATAGAGGTTCAGAGTGGATTGCTAAGTTGCCACAGTATGTGGGTATTGCGCTCACCATTTTTGTTATAAATACAAAATTTGTTGGGGGAATGGAGGTGTGTGTGTGTGTGTGTGTGTGTGTGTGTGCGGTGTGTGTGGTATGTGTGGTGTGTTCTTGTGTGTGTGGTGTGAGTTCATGTGTGGCATGTGTATGGTGTGTTCATGTGTGTGTGTGCAGGCTCATGTGCAGTGTGGAGGCCAGGGGTCAACCTCAGGTGTCATTCCTCAGGTGACCCACCTTCTTTTTAGAGACTGGGTCCCTCACTTGGCCTAGAGCTTGCTGAGCAGGCCTCCCTGGCGCTGGAATGACAGTTGTGAGCCGCTGCTCTGGGCTTTTCTTTATGTTCCTCATGCTTGGACTGTAGGTACACTACCCACTGAGTATCCCAGCCTCTCAGATGATGTCATAAAATAAAGACCTAGAATGGGGCTGGAGAGATGAGTCAGGTGTCTGCTGCGGAAGTGTGGAGACCTGAACCTGGATCCCCAGCACCTGCTTTAAGAAGTTGGGCATAATAGCACACGGGCCTAGAACCCCAACACGCAGATCAACCTTGGGGCTTGGTGCGTGTGCACACGCGGGTCACTAGCAGGGTCGCCTGAGTTCCCTGGGCAGCAGTCTAGCCACACCCAGTTTGCAATCCTCCTGCCTCTCACCTCCTGAGTGCTAGAATCACAGGCCTGTGCCACCACACCTGGCTCACAATGTGGCTTTCAGCGGCCATCACATCCCATCATGTTGAGGCGACAACTTGCTTAACAGATCCAGCTGCCAATGTGCATCCAATTGTCTAACTTTATTTTTGCAAATGGTTAACCAACTATTCCAGCACTATTTATTAAATAATTTATGTTTCCCCCACTGATTTGAAACGCCACTCTCATTATATAATAAATAGCTATGCACACCTCAGTTATTTTCCTGTGTCGGCTCATTTGTTTAATTATGCCGATTTTAGTGTTTTGTCTTATTATATAAATCTGCAATGCATTTTGGCTTATCCATTCACTCATTAACTCACTTGGCTTTGTTTGTTTGCTTGCTTTTGTTTTCATTTTGAGACAGGGTCTCACATAGACCAGGCTGGTGTTGAACTCCTAGTCCCCTGCCTCTGCCTCCCAAGTGCTGGGGTCACAGGCTCCTCCATGCCCAGCTTTTGCGGTGCTGGTATGGACCTCAGGGTTTGATGCGTTCTTGGAAGTGCTCTACCAGCTCAGCCGCAACCCCAGTATCAAGTAACTTATTTAAAAAACCTGAACCAAGCCTTTCTGTGGATAGCAGCTACTTTAGAACAGATTGGACAGCGGACAGTGGGGTGCCTCTCGACACCTGCATTTAAACATCTGACCTTAGAAGTTCCTCCAGCCCTGATCAATTTCATTTATTAAGATGTTCTTAGCTGTTCTTGTCTATTTATAACTCCCAATGAACTGATGTTGCAAGAAAATACATTTGGGATTTCATTGGAACTGAATTAAATGTATGGATTAATCTTAATGGAATTGACAATTTTTAATCTTCCATCCCACCGACCCAGCTGGCTGTGCTTCTATGTAGTCAATTCTCATTTTCATGTGAAGTTTTAGCCTCACACATTTATGACTGGACTTGTTCTTGGATATTTTCTCTTTGTTGCTACTGCGAATGTTATCTTTTCCCCATCATACATTCCTGGTGATTAATGTGGGTATACAAGAAAGCCATTGATTTTTGAATATTTCTTTTAAGTCAGCATTTACTGAATTTCTGATTAATTGTAATAGTTCCTGCTTGTTCTTTCAAATTTCTTAGGTAAATAATCATGTAATGTGAATTTCCCCTTTACTTTCTTTGGATCTTACCATATATTTATGATAATATACCATATGTATATGTTTCTTTTTGCATTAACCAAGTCAAGCTTTCTGAGGCATGAGGAACAATACTGAACAACCAGTTTTTTAAGGGGAAGCAACCCTGACCAGGAGCTCTGTGCAATTTCTGTGGTGTAAATATTCCCATTAGAGTTGATCTTCAGCTGCCAATGTGATGTCACTAGATGTGGAATTTATAAAGGGACACGTGCCATCAATCATGAGGTGATCTTCGGGGAAGAACACAAAAACACAATAACAAAAAGGAAAATTGGAAGACATGCACTCACGCATGTATGCATGATGCACACACGCACGCACACACGTATGCACGTGTACATATGCAGGCATGCACACACATGCACGCAGCGCACACATGCGTACACAAAAGCATGCACGTACACACATGCACACATACACTCATGCGCACGCACACACACGCATGCATGCATGCATGCACATGAAACAGGTTACGATGGGCACTGAGAGTTCATTTCAGTAGCTTTGAGGGTGCCTGTGATATATTCCACAAGACATCTGTGCGATGCAGAAGGGTGCAACAGTGTCATTACAAAAAGATGGCAAGATCATCTGATGCTGTGGCTCCCACTGTTGCCTAGCGCTGTTCCTCCAAGTCTTGTGGCTCCGTTGTCCTTCCCATCTGATAGTCTGATCTGAACTCTTTTCCCAAAGTTTCACTGTTGTTCATTTGGTCCCCAGATGGTGGCGCTATTGCTAGTTGGACGAACCTTTAGGAGGTGGCGTTTATTTGGAGGAAGTAGGTCATTAAGGGTGAGTTTTTGAAGATTATATTGGGACTCTGCACCTCTCCCACCCCCACCCCCACTTGCTGACCCCATAAAGTGAGCAACCTCCTCTACCAGAGTCTTGTCATGCCATCCTGCCTCCCAAAGCAATGGACGCCAGCTGACCACAGGCTTCCTTCTTTTCAATTGTTTGTGTCACCGTGCCAAGGTGGTCTCGATGACTCTGACCTCCTCTGTGCTCCTCACCCCCCGCCCCCACCTTCCCCTGGACAACTGAAGCTACAGCTCTCCTTCCTGCCGGCAGCCACCACTGCTTCCTCTTAGAGGGTAGGAGGTGGGACTTCCTCCTGCTCAAACTGGCTATTCCAGGACCAGACTCGAGCCCCTGGCCTGGTGCCTCTCATCAACTTCCTCTGTATCCACAGACTGAGCAAGCAGAGCCAGAAGTCTTCTTCACTTATCTGTTCCTCCCTCTGGACCCCAGCATCAGCATTTGCAAGGGAATGGCTGCCCCAAAGCCCTGTTCTCTCAAAACCTTTGCCCACAGCTTAGAAGATCTAGTGTCTTCACCAAACCGTACCTTCCTTGGTCACCAACAGTATTGCCTTGTTAAGACGTGTGATTCTTGTCTTCCAGTGACTTTGACTCCATCCCTCCTTGAGACCCTCCTTATTCTAACCCTGCCTTATCTCTCCACCCTCCCAGTGCCCTTCAGGATGCCCATCGCCTTCTTTCCCCGTGACCCACCCTCTTCCTCAGCCAGCCAGACCTTCATTGCAGGTGTTCAGCTCACCTTAGATTCTGCTTTAACCATGGTAGCTAACCTGAAGCTTACCTGAAGCTCTTTCTTCCAGCCTAGGGGCACAGGTGCCCTGGGCAGGGCCTGATGGGGGCACTCAATGAACCTGACATGAAGTAGTAAGTTTTATCATTGTTCTTGGTCACCTGGAGAAAGAAGGCTACAAAAACAAGGTAAAGCCATCACATGTCTCGCGGTCTGTGGGGCCTGTTAAAGGCCTACCCTCACTGGAGGAGGGAAAGTTCCCCCATACTCAGGGCAGGGGTGGGGAGGGGAGTCCCCTCCCCAGCCCTACGGAAGTCTGTGCTCTCGTTCCTCTGTCACCAAGGCCTATATTAAGAACGTTAAATGTCAGCACAGACGCTTTAGCTGCTAATGTGAGGGGAGAGGCGGGTGAGCTGCAGGTGTATCAGAGGGAGGGGAGAAGTCAGGAGGTAGGAAAAGCAAGGAGGAGGTAGAGAGGCGGGGCTGCAGAGGCCCCATTCAATTAATTGGGACCCAAAAGGTATGTGGGGGGAAGACAACAGACCTGGGGACAGGATCATCTGTGGGATGGTGGCTCCTTTCACAGCCTGGGTAGGCTCAGGCGATGTGAGACCCAGGGCAGCCTGTGCTTCACAGCCCTGCAGTCACACGCCCTCAATGAGGGAAAGGGTTTGGGGTAAAGCAGACTGTCTGCAGAGGCGGCTGTCAAAGCAACACCCTGTTGCTAAGGGAACCGCCTGGGAAGAGGCAAGAGATGAAGTCACCCCACCTTCCCAGCAGGCATGAGGTTCAGTGGGGCCTGGCACTCCATGGATGTCTGCATTGGTGCCTCCTAGCCAGGCTTTAGAACCTGGGCGGGACCGAGATCCTGCCTTCCGTGACTGTGCCCACATCCAGCTAATCATTAGCCCAACAGTTGGCCAGGACCCAAAGGCACTTCAGGAGAGCCTGTAGGAGGGCATTCTGGTACCAAAGGGGTCCCAGCACCCCAGTGTGCCTCTATATGAGAGTACATTTGGGATTTTACATGAGGTTAAAGTGACCCATGAAAGGGTTTTAATCAAATCTAGATGCAGACAGCTTTAACCTGATGTGGGAATGGAAGCCCTAAGGATGCGCAGGGAAGCCATGTCTTAGTTAGGATCACTGTCGCAGCGATGAGACACCATGACCAAAGCAACTCAGGAGGGAAAGGCGTTTTCAGCTTTGCCTCCGCATCACTGTTCATCATCGAAAAGAGGCAGGAGCTGAGGCAGCAGCCATGAAGAGTGCTGCTCACTGGCTTGCTCCCCACAGCTCACACAGCTTACCTTCTTATAGAACTGGGGACCACCAGCCCAGGGATGGTATCACCTACAATGGGCTGGGGCCTCCCATAGCAATCACTATATCTTATGGAGGCATCGTCTCAGCTAAGGTTCCTTCCTCTCCAGCCTGTGTCAAGTTAGCGTAAAACCAGCCACTGCAGATATTAAAGTTTGGACACACCTGGCCCCCGCCTGGCACCATGAGGATGACACAGGGAGCTTTGTAACATATGGGAGTGTGACATCATCTGCTAGGGAACAGCCAGGACAGTGTGGCCTTCCAGTGCTATACCCACAAGGCGCTCATGGACCGTTAATGCTGAGGACCACTGAGTGTGGTCCTCTGTCCAACATCCTGGGCAACTACTTCCTCGTTTTGTTACTGCATTAAAGGTTGTTATAGGGGTACATAAATGACTTGCTTAGTCTCAGGTGGAGGCGGGCGGGAGGTGGCATTCATGGGAGTCTTCACATTGGGGCCAGGCAGACCAGAGAGCAAAGGCAAGTCCCTGCTGCCATTCCCACCCTAGTGACCTGGGGTCAGGCCCTGTCAGTCCTTGTCCTCTGGGCTTTGGCGTTAGTCTGAACATAGGAAGTTTGTGTGGGGACGGCCTAGACAGGGGGCACACGCATGAGATTAAGACACAGTGATGATTATACTATGATCTCGAATTCACGCCCCTTAGAGGATGAACCCAATGCTTGCCTGACACAGGTGCCAGCACTGAGTCCCCGCGTCACTCATCGCCTATCACCAGCACTCGCTCTCAGGACATACTGAGTGTCTGGCACACAGCCTCCAGCCTTAAGACTGGGGGAAGAAAATGGCACTGACACCCAAGCTGCTAGGGCCTTGGCACTCACTCTGGACCTCCCCAGCTTCCTGCTGCTTTGTTCCTGGGGCTTGGCCCTCTAGGCTCTAACACCCTGTCCCCTGTACTGCTAGCTCCAGGGAAGCAATATGGTAACCAAATTCATGGGCTAAGGGCCTTGTCACTTGCTCAACTTTAGACTTAGCCAGATGGGCACTGTACCAGTCTGTACTCACAGCCCTGGGAGTGGGAAATGCACCTCAGCCACATCTCACAGCCGAGGAGACAGGTCACACAGATGTTCTAGCATGCAGCTAAGATGGTTGCCACTGCGCCTGAGAAACTAATCACTCCCCCTTTCATTCTTCACTCCCTTGTTCACCTCAGTTCACGACAGAGCCAGTGCCTCTGCCCTCAGGAGGCAAAGGATGCCAGAACTGGCCTGCACCCTAGCTGAGATCTTGCTAGCCTGTGCTCTAAGTCAGAGAGATCTTGCTAGCCTGTGCTCTAAGTCAGAGGGATCTTGCTAGCCTGTGCTCTAAGTCAGAGAGATCTTGCTAGCCTGTGCTCTAAGTCAGGGAGATCTTGCTAGCCTGGGCTCTAGGTCAGAGAGATCTTGCTAGCCTGTGCTCCAGGTCAGAGAGATCTTGCTAGCCTGGGCTCTAGGTCAGAGAGATCTTGCTAGCCTGTGCTCTAGGTCAGAGAGATCTTGCTAGCCTGGGCTCTAGGTCAGAGAGATCTTGCTAGCTTGGGCTCTAGGTCAGAGAGATCTTGTTAGCCTGTGCTCTAGGTCAGAGAGATCTTGCTAGCCTGGGCTCTAGGTCAGAGAGATCTTGCTGTCCTGTACTTTAGGTCAGAGAGATCTTGCTAGCCTGTACTCCAGGTCAGGGAGATCTTGCTAGCCAGCTCTGTTTGGCACCATGGCCAAACAGAACTTAGCCTAGAACCCTGTAGGATATTGCTGAGCTGGGGAGGTCACTCCAAGTCCCAAGTGTTTGCTCCCCACCTCTGGGAGCAGCTGGGAAAAGCAAGAGAATCATAGCAGCCAGTTCAGAAGCCAGAACCACCATGAAGTAAGTGTAAAACTTTGACTTGGTGGCTCGACAGAGGACCAATGAAGGGGTAGCTGCTGTCAGGGCTCAGAGTAGCACCTGTCTGGCTGCAGCTCCACTAGACATCTGCTGCCCCTGTTCTCTACCTGCCGTGCCTGGTGGCCTTCAACTCTGCGCATGCCAGCCCAGTTCCTCCTGCCTCAGTCATACTGTCCGAGCCACAAAGCCCAGGAAACCCACTGTGTGCCAGTGCCCGGACGCCATAGGTGGTTCTAGGAGCTGAGGCCTGGGAGGGAAGGAGGCTTCCCAAGGTGACTGTGAATCCAGAACCCAGTGCTCTTGGGTGTGACAGTATGAAGACCAGAATGTGCCCAACTGGAATCCAGATAGGGATGGTGACAAGGGCAGGTTCTGGTCTGAGAAAGGCTGCCACCAAGAAGGGCTGGTCTGGGGCCTCTGCAACCCTTTATTTAGGCTCTGGACAGAGTTTTTGTCAACAAGTGTGCACAGACACAAGCAGCCTGGAGTACAGCGCACTACTGTGGGACACACTGCCGAGTGTGTTCCTGCGCACCTGTAAGATGTGAAGGAAAGGCCTCCTGCACAGGACAGGGCTGATAATGTGGCCCACAGGCTCTGCGTTAGTATGAGGGGATCTGGTGGGAGGGAAGCAGCGTCACAGAAGACCCCAGAAAGCACGGGGTGAGGGTAACATGAATCTATCCTTCCAGAGGCACCAGGCAGCAGGAGCAGCAACCAGAACTCTCCACATCTCCTTCCACAGGCCAGGCCAGAGCTCCGTGTGGCCTCCAGGGACTGAAGCACGAAAAGTAGGCCTGTATGTCTTGCCACGTAGACTCACATAGATGGATGTATTGGATAACTGTAGTCCTGGAACAAGTCACCCATATTCGGTCTCCAGTTGCTTACAACAATGTGTTTATATTTAGCAGTACCCTCCTGGCCAGAGGGTAGTTCTTCTGGCCTCAGCTGAGCCCACTGAGGGTCCGTTCAGAGCTAACTAGTTCCTGTCACAAGCTTGGAGACTGGTTGGTTGTGAGCTAGTCAACGACATCCTTGCCTGGGACACCTCCTCTGGAGTTCTCTCCCCTGCCAGGTTACAGGGAGAAGGTGAATCAGCTGCCATAAGTGAGGGTCAGATTTCTCTTCTGATTCACTGTCTATTTGCTGTGTGACATCATGCCACTCCCTTTCCTTCTCTGAGTCAATTTCTTCATGGACAAACAGATTAAAGCACTCACAGAGAAATACATCCTCAGAGCCACGCTGGTGCCTGATGGTGGAAAAGAATGACAAGGGTGGTTTGTCTGCTCCTGAGGGTCTGACAGCTCCCCACTGGGCCTGGGCCTGCAGGGCCCCGGCTGGGGGTCTCCTCCCACCCCTCATCTCTCCCCCACTCAGAAGCCCTCCTGCCGAGGACTCTTCAGCACCAGGGGGTCCTAAGGATACTTAAGTCGCAAACTATGTGTTGATAATAAAATTTGCCTGCCTCTCACAGACATCCAATTTGCTTACCATCCAACGAGAGCACTGAGTGCCGGCTTCTGAAATTGTTTTAATCTCTGCCACTGAGCGCTTCTGGCAGGTTCTTCAACTGGAAAATAGGAAATGAGTTAGAAACAATGGAGGGCCTTGAATAATCTCACTTAAGATGTTTGATCTATCTGGGGAGGAGGTGAAGTTGAAATCCATTTCCTGGTTCACAGCCAGACACAGGGCAGGAGGGAGGGGAGATGCTTGGG
The DNA here is from genome assembly GCA_004026605.1 of Ondatra zibethicus. Classification (NCBI taxonomy): domain Eukaryota; kingdom Metazoa; phylum Chordata; class Mammalia; order Rodentia; family Cricetidae; genus Ondatra; species Ondatra zibethicus. The sequence goes on from PVIU01005019.1 coordinate 105,702, forward strand.
GATGTGAGTAGCCTGGGCCTGGCTGATCTATCCAGCTATGGCCAAGACAAGGACTCCACACTGTCATGGTGCCTTGCAACCCTGGAAAGCCTCAGGAGACAATTTTGGCATCACCCTGAAGGTGGGAGTCCCTTCTCTGTACAGATGGAATTGACCTTTAGATGGACAGGTTTAGCTGCTTAGAGTCTGTGCCGTGGCTTGTCTCCACCACCAGACTCCAGACCCAAATGCAGATCCAGGCAGTGGAGATGGTTCAGTGGGTAAGAGCACTCGCTATATAAGCATGAGGATCTGAGTTCAAAACCCACGTAAAAAGCCAATTGTGGTTGCATGTGCATCTGTAACCCCAACACTGTTGGAGATGGAGACAGAATCCATGGGGCTGGCTGGCCACCAGCCTAGCCCCAGGTTCAGTGAGAGACCCTGTCTCAGGAGAATAAGTAATGGAGCTGGACACCTGAAACCCTTCTCTGGCTTCCACATACAAACATGCACACACAGTCTCTGCCACATCCCACATGTGAATGTGCAGAACACACACACACATGCACGCGCACACACACGCACACACACCACTTCAGTGCAATCCATCCAGGACCAGGAAGGCATCTCATCACTACGTCTTCACAGACCAGCGAGCCCCTGGCTCTCAAGACCTCCTCGCATGAGGACCCCAAGGACAGGAACAGAGGCACCTGTGGCATCTGTGCTCTCTCTGTGGGTAGGCTCTACCCAGGCAGGTGTGGAAGGGTACCCTCAGCAGAGAAGAAAACACAGGGAGTGGCCTCCCCACCAAGAAGATTGTCACTGCTTCTAGCCCGCTCCGTGTGGATGAAGAGAGCTGGCATTAGCAAGAAGCAAGCTCTCAAGGCCAAGGTAGGCAGAGGGAGGTTCAACCCTGACCTTTACCAAGACACACATCGGGCAAACACATGGACACTGACAACTGCGTACATATCATGCGGCACCCGGACAGAGGAGCCGACTCACATAATGCCCCTGAGGGACCCTGTGACTCTCACTGTCTGTCCTAGCAAAGCACATGGCTTATAAGGACATCAGGCTCCCGATGGTGACGAACAGTGGGGGAGGGGTCTGATTGAACGTTCATTTGTGTGTGCACATATATGCAGTACACAGTTAGTGTGGGTGGTAGCTGCTGTTTGGGGTGAGTCTCCCCGTGTCTCCATCCTTTCTGGTCTCCCCAGTACCTTTGAGGACAGGGATTGAGCACTGATGTGGGACCTGGAGGGTGGGCAGAGGATTCATGGTGATCTCTGTGATTCCAGCCAGGGTGTGATTGGGAGCCAGCTTATTCTTGTCCAGCCTTTCTGCCCTCCAGGTACTATAGTGTGACCCCACCCATCCTCATTACAGCCTCCCTCATCTCCCCAGGCCTGGCCCCTCGGGGTCCTGGGTTGGGGGTTTAATGCATTATTGATCTCCCTGAGAAGGGAAAGTGCTGCAGCCGTAGGCCCAGGTAGCTTATTTTGTGCGTCGATGACATTCAGGTACTAGTGAAAAATTATACCAATTATTAAATCAGCCATTATTACTTCAAAGCGCAATCAGTTGTCACAGCGGAGAGAGCTTGCGCGGCGCGTTATTAGTCGGGCTGTGCACAGGGAAAGTGCTGAGAGGGGAGACTTTAACCAAAGGGCAAATGCATGAAATTTACTTAGAAATAGCGATTTATCACCCCTGGGTTTCCTACTGCTCAAATCCAGGCAGACACTTGGCTGGCAGGAGACAGACTCGGCGGCTGCCCTGCCCCCTGCAGCTCCCACCCTGACAGGAAATGAAAAATTGAGAAGTCGTTGTAACAGCTTAAAGATGCATTATCCTTTTGATGTGCAATTTGAGCTTCAGATCCAAAGGCAGGTGAAATAACCGGCACCCACACGGGCAATGGGGGAGAGGGAGGCACCTCTTCCAGTGCAGGAGGGGCTGGGGCAGGGCCCAGGTTAGCTGCACCCATCCTAGCGGATCTCCAGACAGGGAGAGCCCTGGGGATGGGACATGAGGAGGACCTAGGAAAGAGACGCGGGAGAGGGGGAGGGAGAAGGAAAGACATGGAGAGAGTAAGACGCTAAGAGTCAGAGACACATCGGCTGAGACAGGAAGAAAGGGATGAAGACCTCAAAAGGAAGGAAAGAGTGTGAAGACAAAGTGGTAATGGAGCCAGAGCAAATGAAGAAGATGGGAAAGGAATGGTTGAAACCAAGTGTGCAAGTACTCAAGTGTGCAAGCCTGTGAATGTGCACTGAGGGGCATGCAGGCATGTGGACATATGAGCACACTGAGTGTGCGAGTGTGCAAACACATGCATGTGCAAATGTGCATGAGCGTGAGGGTGAGTAGGTTAGAGCATATCTGTAAGCTTGCGCATGTGAGTGGGCTGGTGAAGGGGGCAAGCTGGTGAGGCCCAGATGTTGGCATGGATGGGGGCCCCTATTAAGCACCTTCAAAAGCGGAGGCTAGGTCTCCTGATGGCTACAAACCCCTCTTCCTTCAGCAAAGGAGCATCTAGGCCGCAGAAAAGCCCTTCGTACCCACCGTTTTCAATTGCTCTCAGCCTGCCCCACAGACCTTGTGCGGTCCATTCTCTGCCCCAATCAAAGTTCCATCTAACTGAGGACAGAGTGAAGCTCTCTCACCTTAGTAGCCCACTGAGGGTTGAGGACGCACCCTGACCACACAGGAAGCTCTGACTGACCTTTGCCTGCAATGCTGTACGATCTTGAGCAAATGGCTCTCTGAGGCACCTTCCTGAAGCGGCTTCTGTCGGTGGGGAGTTAGTTCATTTTCCATGGGTTCTGCACTCAGGAATATGATGTGCCAAGGCACGCTAGCACCATAGCCATCCTTATAAAGCCTAGTTGCAGGGTAGTCTCTCTGTGAGGCCCTGCTATGGGCCCCTTGTGTTATCTATTGGCTGCCTGTGGCTGCAGCTCACCAGCTTGTTGGGCCTCGCTGTGGCCTTCTACCCAACCCGGTGTTGGAGGATGCTGGGAGTATGGGTGGGTGGCATAGCACCAGTGATGACAAAGGCTACTCCGGACACACATCTGTGAAGCAGCAGAATATGCCTGAGAGGGCAGAGAGCTCTGGCGGGCAGACCAGGCAAGGTCCACCTGAAGACCTTGGGATTGACAATGGCAGTGGGTACTTGTGAAAAAGGAACACTGTGAAGGGTGGCTATCTCTGGCAGAGTTGGCCTATTGTCCTGTTCTATATTTGTTGAGTCAGGGTTAGATTTATGACTGGGAACATGAGACTAAGTTTCCACTGAAATAACCAGAGAGGCCCAAGAAGCCCTGACTCTCTCAAGGCCCTCAGGGCTGTGGTGGGGCATGGAGGTCCTAGCGCCAGGCTTCTTATTCTGAATATGAGCTTGCACACACACATATGGGCTGACTGCCAGACACATACATGGAGGTCCAAAGCCCCTATTCTCACGTCTTCTCTCGCAAGGCCGTGACCCCCATCATGTGCATTCCCTTGAGCAATCCAGCTCACCCACCTGCTGCACAGGCTCATAAGGCTATGGAGCCTGAGTCAGACCTGGTACAGGGACACCAATGTGGGGGCAGAATGGCCTGGGTCCCCTCTCTGTCTTTCAGGGGACAAACAAAACACAGGGACAGGCTCAGCCAGGTTCTTTTCCCTTCTGCCACAGCCACACACCTTCTTCTCTAGAGCCAGTGTCTAGCACTCAGGGGCCCAGAGCAAGCCCTACAGCAGCAGGAGGAGTCCCATTTTTGAGGTGAGAAAACTGAGGAAAAGGGAAAAGGTTGGCCATGAGCGTGGGTGGTAAGGCTGGACACAGCCCAGCTGCTGGCTCTGGGTCCATGCCCTTTCCATGACACCATCTCGCTGGAAACGGATGGCAGTGAGAATGCAGAACTAATCAACTCCTCTATTGATCCTGGCTTCTCCATCCAGGAGATCGATCTTCCCATTAGAAAGGGGTGGGAGGCACTATCAGAAGGCCAGAGGGGCCTGGAGACCCACTCAGCTTGGTAGCAAGAACAGCTATAGACCCTAGTCTGAGCTCATCTGGGTCACAATAGTAAGACCTGACAGGGCAGGGTGACCAAGGCCTGGATTCACAGACCAGTAGCACTGCAGGGGTGCCAGGCCAGGGGCAGAAGGGGGTTCCACAGTACCAGTTTCTAGCTCTCAGCTTTACGGACAGGCCTTCTGGCTTTGGCCTGTCATATCATCTACCCGCCTACCCATCCAGCTTCCCTCTCACCTATTTAGTCACCTAACCTTTTCTGAACCAGTTTTGTGTAAGATACCGTGGTTCCTAGGGGACCTTAGGATGCCCGCTGTCTAGTTGAAGCAATGGGGGCGCGGACACACTGAGTTCCAGGCTACAAAGGAGTCATTGTCAACACCTCCTAGAAGTTGGTCCTTTTGCTGTCGTATTATTTTGCTTCCCTTGGAGTGGAAGCTTGTTAGGGGCAGAGAGATAGTTGTATTTCTCTCCATGGTTCTGCAAGCACTCATCGCAATGCTTTGCACAAGGCTGGACCTGAAGAAACCATTGCCTGGATAGATGGATCATGTATGTATGTATGTATGTATGTATGTATGTATGTATGTATGTGACAGATAACAGATTAATGGCTGTAGATGGGTGGATAGGTGTGTGTACTTATGTATGTATGTTTGTGTATATGTATGTATGTATGTTTGTGTGTCTGGGAGGATGGGTGGGTGGGTGAATGGGTGGATAGATGGGTGGGTGGGTGGGTGGGTGGATTAGATGGGTGGGTGGGTGGATTAGATGGGTGGATGGATGCAGGGATGCATAGGTGGTTGAGTAGGTGGATGGGCAGATATGTAGGTAAGTGGGTGGGTGAATGAATGGGTATATAATTGGTTAAATGAGTGGATGGACAAGTAAGTGGATAGACGGATGGACATATGCATTGTGAGTGGGAATGTAGATGGTCAGACGTATAGAGGACAAACAAATGGGTGTATGAATGGGTACGTGGATGGATGGATGGGGATGGATAGGTGAATATATGGGTGAGTGGGTTGGTAGGTAGCTAGAATGTAGATGGAGAGTAATGGACGAATGGGTGAGTGGATGCATGGATGGATAGATGCATGGTAAGTGAACAGTCAGATATGTAAGTAGGTGAAGAGATAGGTGGATGGATGGATGGATGGATGGATGCTTACATGCATGCATGGGTGGATGCAGGGATGGATAGATGCACAGATGGGTGGATAGGTGAACTGACAGATATGTAGGTAGGTGGATGGATGGATGGATGCTTACATGCATGCATGGATACATGAGTCGGTAGGCAGATGGATAAATGGGTAGCTGGATGGATAGGTAGGTATATAGATAGATGGGTCAGTGGGTAAACAGAAGGTAAATGAAGGCTAATAGATGGGTATTAGAGTGGTTGGATAGATGGGTGGGTGGGTGGGCAAAAAGACAGATGGTGGGTAGACAGATGAGTGAATAAATGGACAGGTGAATGAGTGCATATGTAAATGGGTGGATGAGTGGATGTATTGATGGGCATATGGATATCTGAATGGATGAGTGGATGGATGGATGGATGGATGGATGGATGGATGGATGTGGGTAAATACATAGCTGACGATTATCATTTGGCTATGGCACGTTTCTCCTGAAGGCTCATGTATTGGGAGTTTAGTTGCCAGCTGATGGACTTTTGAGAGGTGACCAGATCCTCACAGCTCTGATGAATCCCATAGACTGATCTCTTGTTGGATTCATAGGGTGATGACATTATGAGGAGGTGATAAAAGTGGGCAGTGGAGCCTAGTTGGAGGAAGTAGGTCACTGAGGGTGTCCTGGGGGTTACATCCTGCTCTGGTTCCTGTATTTCCTTCTTTCTCCTTCCTGTCTGTCATGCTTCTCCCTTGCTATGATATTTTACTCCACAGTGGACCCAGGGGACCATGGACTGAGCTCTCCAGAATCTTTGCCCTCAGTTGTTCCTGCCAAGCAGGAACAAGAGTTCAAAAGTGCATCCCTCCCCTGCAGATTCTGTTTCTAGTTGCTCACTTCTGATGAAGGGGGTTCACCACTTAGCAGTAGTCCCTTGAGCAGACAGGCTGCTCTCATTAGGGATCCCAGCCCAGAGCAAGCCGAGCCTGGAGAGTTACCATCCTCCATCCATTTGCTTCACTGCTTCGTGGTGTGGTTAAAACACGCCATGGAAGAAGGAGTCTCGTCTCAGCCCTGTGCAAAGTCCCCACAGGCTTTGTGTGTCCGTATTACCTCTGCATGTGGTGGCCGGGAGCTCACTCAGAATTGTCACGATATCTCATAAAGTGAGGCTCCCCTAGGAGAGAGCATGCTGGGTAAATTCCCACTAGTCAGAAATGATCAGAACTATCGCCTTCTTTATCCTAGACTCCATTTCTATTAAGATAAGGTCAAATGATCTAACATATGAATAGGGGTTTATCTATTCAGACAAGACAAAACAAAACTCAAAACAGGCATGGGTTATTCATGCTCTGGAAAAGACTCTGAAGGTGACAAAAGAGACCCAGGACAAGAGACCTAGTGTGGGATGATGTGTGGGAGCTTGGCTGAATTTGAGTGAGGCTGCCCTCTTCTCAGGGTGTGTCACACAGTAGGTCTGTATTGGCTCTGGTTCCACCTAGACACCCAGATCTTCCTCTCCTGTCCCAGCTTCTCAGACTCACTCCAGCACTACCCTCAGGATATGGCCAGCCAAAGATATCAGATCTGAGCTGTCCTTGCCTTGATGACATCTAAAGTGTGCTCAAAGCCCAACGCTACACTGCCATCATCTCTTACTACCTTTCACCTTGGCCATTGGAAGGAATGTCTTTTGAGCATCCACTGTAAGTTGCACTTCGTGCTAAGGATTGAGTGAACAGCCATGGCTCTCTAAAGAGTTGTTGGCTGGAGGACATTCATCTCCAGGAGATGGGAAGGGTCTCAATGGGATGCCTGGACCAGTGGAGTTCAGCCATGCACCTGGTTTAGGAAGGTGCTTATGTTGGGGGTGGGTTGTTAAGGAACTATACCTTGGGTACCTAACATGCATTCCCCTATCTCTGTTCCATGAACCGGACTGGAGAATGTGACTGTGGAGGGAGGAAGTGATTTCCCTGGGAACAGCCCTGGGAAGGGTTGTCTGGCTGCAGGAGAGCCGAAATGAGCCAATCAAGGTGGACAGGCATTGGGACAGGAGGTGGATCCTTTCCTTTATATATAAAATAGACGCAAGATGTTCAGTTGATCAGCGGTGACAAAAAGATTTCAGTACCAACCAGAGTTTTAGTGGGAGGGAGGGACATTTCCCATTGGCCTCAGCCCTGGACATCTGAATTTCCGTTCCTCCTCCCTAGCCCACTAGAGTCAGCTCTCTGGACACCAACACTTCTTTGCAGAGAGAGGAGGGCCTGGCCTGCAACCATTGCAAATTGAGAAGATGAAGGGCTAGTGGCCTCCCCAGGTGCAGGGGGCACAACCCCCACAGGTCCCCAGGCCTGGAAAGGGGCTCCCAATTACAGCCTCCATCAGGCCCTGGAAGGCTTCTCTGTGAAATGAGAGCGGGAGCAGGCGATTGCCGCTGGCACCAGGGAAACTCCAGATCTATAACTTCCTGGAACATAATTAGCTGCTCACTTCAAAGATGCATTGGGGTTTGTGTAATAGGCACCGGGCAGCTCACAGACGGCGGAAAGCCGGAGAAAAATGGGGCCGTCTGACTTGGAAATGGAAGAAGACAAAACGTTTTCAGCGAGGGGCTTCCTGCAGTGGAGACACCAGGACCTGAGAAAAAGCAATAATGACCACAGTGACTCCTTTTTACAAATGTGCCCACTGCAGAGGCTTGACCCAGGGCTGGCAGTCCAGAGCGTTGAGGGTGGCCTGTCTTCCTGAGGCAGAATCAGTATCAGAAGCAGCAAGCACGAGCCCAGAATCACAGACAAGTGGGATCTGGAACACACACTGAGTCCAAATTCCTCTAGGCTGCCTGACCCTCCTACTCCAGAGTCTCCCAGCCCATGCAGTCTGCTTGCCCTGCAGGAAAGGGAAGGTCTGGGGAACACATGTTTGAATGTGGCCTTCTCCCATTCTGAACAAGCCAGGAGAGATGCTGAAAGCAAAGAACAATTAGACCTGCTTTCTGTGGCACCTGTCACAGGCATGTGCCATCTGGGCTCAGTTATTCTGGTTGCTAAAGTCCTGAGTCTCTGGATATTAATGCAGTAGCAGTGATTTCCCACTACAGTAAAGGGATTAAGTCCAGTGGAGTGGGGAGAACCGGGTTCTGCCCACACAGACTTCAGCAACTCAAATACCTTCTGACTGTAGCTTGTTTTGTTCCCTGGGACTCGGCATATTTTCTCTAGGACCACATGCATCAGTGCTGGAACTCTGCCACTTTCAGACACATTCAGCTGGCAAGACTCTGTCACATGGCCAGGCCTGCTTTCAACGGAAGCTGGGAATGTAGGAGATATACATACATCCATCCTTCCATCATCCACTTATCCCATCCATCCTATATACCTAAGCCATTCTATCCACCCACCCATTCCATGCACGCATTCATTCATCCATCTGTTCCATTCATTCATCCACACATCCATCCGCTCGTATATACATCCATTCCATCCATTCACACATCTATCCATCTATCCATTCATTCATCCATCCATCCATCTTATCCATCCTACACAATCTATCCTTTCTATGCAGGCAGGCATGCATGCATCTATCCATTCCCATCTACTCCACCCATCTATCCATTCCATTTATTCATCCATGTATCCACCCACCCACCCATCCAGCCATCCATCCCCACCCACCCATCTACCCACCCATCCATCCATCCATCCATCCATCCATCCATCCATCCATCCGTCCGTCCGTCCATTTTTTTGCATCTATCCACTCCATCCACTCAGCCTGTACACCCTATCCATCCAAATTGCAATGAGATCTGCTATCTGCTAGGCACCATGCCATCTTTTGGGTAAAGTAGTCATCAAAAGAGACCATGACCTCGACCCTAAGACATGGAGGATGCTGACATGACCACCGGACTGTGTTTTTCCAATTGAATATATTTAGAAGTGGGCAAACATCTGTGTGGCCCTGAAGAGAAGACTCTGATTCATAGGCAACAAGGCCGGAGTCTGTTTTGCTTGCTGCTTTCAGCCTAGAGCAAAAAAGGATGCATTAAAAATCAGCAGAAGTCACATGAGTGCTCCTCATAGGCAAAGGGCTCTCAAGCAGCATGCAACATGAGCAAGACTGAGGAATCCGTGAAGGCTCTGAGAAAGAGCTTGTGAGGTGAGTTCAGATCTAAGAGGGTGAGGTGGATGCTGTCTGAAAAGGGCATCTATGGTCCTGCCTGTTGGAGGGTCACCAATGTGTTCAGACCTGCCCAGGCAGGGCTCTGTGGAAACCTCCTCCCCAGGCCCTGAGCATGCTCTTGCCATCTTGCACCCCAAACTCCTTGCGAAGCACTGCCTCACATGAGTGGCGCCCATCTCCCTAGGGACTGCCAAGAAGAACCACTCTGACTACCGTTTGGAGGAATGGTTACTCCAAAGAGCCTGCTCTCGCTTCTAAAGGAACCAGCTCTGCCAAATGAAGCTTCTTAGAGGCCTGGGGGACCATGGGATTGGAGAGAGCTGCTTGGTAGCCCAGCAGGCTGAGAAACCACAAGTCAGAGGCAGGCTGGGCTGGGGGAGAACTGCTCACTGGGCCATCTACTGGGGAAGAGGAACACTGCCAGGTCCCCAGCAGAGCTGCCAAAGAGAGCTTCTGAAAGGCTGCAGAGCAAGTGGCATAGCAGACACCACAGTCTGCAGCTCCTCAGGAAACAGCACCATTTGGGGGGGGTGTTCGTGAGATGCTGAACTCAGACTGCTGGGGTTCAAGCACCTGTGGGCTCTGGGGGACGAAGGGATGGCCAGACCCAGCCACCTGCCCAGCAAAATCATTTTCCATATATATAGCTAACACCTGGTAGGACCTGGGCTCCCTGATGGGAAGGCTGCCTTCTGCTGGCCACTGACCACACCCATGGCCCTTAGCCCAGGGCTCTTCTTCAGTTCGCTCCTAGGCAGGCTGGGGCCAGAGATTTCCCTCCTCCTCTAAAGCCAACTTAGACTGATGAGCAGGCAGGGAGCAAGGTGTGGGTCCTTTAGAGGCCATCCAGGCCTTCAGTGGGGGCACATGGGGTAAGCTCTGCAAACCTCCCTGAAGCCTGAGGGATGCTTTGCTCCAGTGATCCTCTGCTTGGTATCTCACCTCTCAGCTTCCCTGCCTCCCATCTCAACCCCACTCGTGTTTCTTACAGTCCCTTCCCACCTCCCTGGCTTGCACAAATAGTGAGTTCCCAGCTGTGAAACTTTCTTTGAGCCTCTAGTTACAGGACCAGTAGCCCCAAGGCTCAGCAGGTAAGCGGCCTTCTCTGTGGTCCTCTGATTGGCTGATCCATAACCAGTGGCATACACAGATGTCCTATAACCACTCTCTGGTCCCTAGAGATCAACAAGATGCTCCAGAGACCTTGTAAAAGTGTTCATTTGCCCATTGGCTTCCCCGCCATCTCCCTCCCGGACTTAGCTCTTTGGATCTGAGCTTCCTACCTAGAAAATTCTGTGCCGCGGAGCAGTGGGAACCCCGTCCCCGCCCCCCCATGAAGGAAGTGGGTCGAAGTTAGCTTTCTCATAAATGGTGTTCAGATGGAAGAAAAGCAGCTGTCGCAGCAGCCACGTCAATCTGAATGGCAAAAGGTTTGGGCAAAAACATATTTTATTGTTCTTGCTGTCAGAAGCATACAGATTTAAGGGGCATGTGACTCGGTAATTGCTGTGGACCTTTTTTTTTTCTTGACAATAAACATAAAACTTAAAACTGTATTAAAATCATTTGACAATTTTTATGCTCAAAGAGCCTGGAATGAATAATGGGTTTTTTGCATCTAAAATGCACTCTCTCGTCAACCTATAAAACTGTCAGAAATAAATTCATCAAAAGTAGATTATATAATTAAAAGTCGCTATTTGTGTCTGCCCGAGTTGTTTGTTTGTCTTTTCCTCTCGATCTCGCCCACCCCCTGCAATCTTTTAATTTTTGAAAGTTCCAGGCTAGGTCCTCTTAAACTGGGCCACTCTGTCTAGAAGAGGTCCCCAAATCTGGGCACATTCCACAAATGCAGCCTTCCCACTTGGGCAAGCTCCAGTCTGTGCTGCTCTCTCCAGCTACCCCCAGTGGATGACATGGCCTCTTCCAGCCCAAGCAGGCTGGGGTTAGAAGCACCTCAAACCAGAAGTGCTCCTCCTGAGCCCACCCACGGAAGACCACCCTGTGACAGAAATTTCTAGAAATCTTCCATCTGCCATTTTGTCCTTCTGAGCTTCCTGGGAAGTCACACATCCTTGCGGTGAGGTGGCCCTGTGTGATTTTGCTGGCCAGGATGATCAGCAGCAGTGTCCCAGGACAAACATGACAGGTAGGTGACAGTCTCAGACGTTTCAGCATTTTTTTTACCTTCCACGATAGCTGAGATGCAGCCCCAGGGACTAGATTTCAGGCAGAGACCCCTGAAATCTAGACCACAGAGTCATTGCTTGTAGTACTTGGTCTGGAGAGCAACTGAAGCTGAGACAAGTGGTCTGGGCAAGCCACACATACCGAGTCTGCCCTGCTTTCAGCTGCTGCTCTTAGCATGGTGTAGATGTGAGGAAGCCAACAGATCAGGAAGCTGCCTCTGAAAGGGGAGCGTTTGGGTGACTGGGGGTGTAGCTCAGCCGGTAGCATGTTTTCCTAACTTACCCGAAGCCCTGGGCTCAGTCCTCAGCTCTGCACTCGCTGGGTGTGGTGGAGCATGCCTGTGATCCTGGCTCCCGGGTAGAATCACGAGGATCTAGAGTTCCAGGTCATCAGGGCCAGTTTGTGCTATATGAGATGGTGCTTCAAAATAAAAGACAGCTCAGGATATGATCTCGGGAGGGATGGGTCAGGGGACCCCAGGAAGCAGGCATGGGAAGCGGGGTGACGGCGCTGCCATTGAAGGTTACCTCCTTACACCAGGCTTTGGGCGCTTTGTCGTTGTTTCCCCTGGAAACCTATCCAGTCTAGTTTGCAGCACAGTCATTTTATCTTTCTGGGCCCAAAATGTAGATCTGGAAAGTGAGTGTGGGGAGCCAGAGGAGCAGGGGAGAAGGGCTCATGTGCAACTTGGGTGGAACAAGACTGAAGCATGCCTCTCTACCTTCCCCCGTGGAGTGGAGAAGTATCCCAGTCAGTACAATGCAAGAGAATCTAAACTTGACCTACAGCCCCTGTGATCCAGGCACTGGAGAGACACAGCAAAGATGACTGGAGCCCCAGGTCTTACTGACAGGTGTGACCAGGTTTAACTGTCATCCCAGAGGATGACCTTATCCAACAACAACAAAAACTGATTGTTTGGTCTGTGCATGCAACTGCACACACACACGTGTACACACAGAACACACACACACGAGTCTCCCCAGCAGAGCAGGTCACCCCTTCAGGGATGGGCTCTTTCTGTGAGCCTTTCTTAGCGTGCTAAAGAAGTGTCTATTTTTATTTTGCCAAGAGAGGTTTTTCTACAAAATGGATGCTGAATGTTATCAAATGCCTTTTTATCATCTATGCCTTTTCCCTTTTGGCCTATTAATATGATGAATTATATTAATACAACTCTGAAAATAGAACTGTCCTTGCCTTCCAATAACACACCCCACCTGGCCATTGTGGGATATTCATTTAATATGTCTCAGGATTCAATTTGCTAATCTTTTATTGAAGAGCTTGCATCCATGTTTGTAAGTAGGATTAGCCCGCAGCCTTCCCTTTGGTGCTCTCCTTTGTTGGGTTTATTTAGCTTTGTCAATGAGTTAGAAGAACCCTTGTTTCCAGGACACTGTGGGGCAGGTACTCCCAAACTCTTCCCACCACAGCATCTAGGAATGCTCAACACACATAAGGAACTCTCAGAACTTACAGAAGAGGATTCTCAAGAGTGAGATATAAATTGAGACTTGAAAGAAGAGGGAACTGCAAGCACGATCTTTACAGCTTTCCAGGGAAGGGGGCCTGGGATGCTCACACTGCACAGAAACAGGGGCAGGGGATGCTCACACTGCACAGAGACAGGGGCCGGGGATGCTCACGCTGCACAGA